>JANTPZ010147876.1:0-31424 GCA_025593235.1 Vachellia pachyceras | reverse complement strand
CGGCTTAGCTTACCTTCCTTTCTTGGCCTGTCGTTTTCCCACGCAAGCTGTCAAACGACGTTTTGTGCTGCGATTGAATTCAATTCACCTGAGTATTATAGTCTTATTTATTTACATATTTAGTTTAAATTTATTCTAACAAACGAACTTAAAATATTAAACATTATGCTTTTCAGGAATGTTAATATTTTATTATTTTTACACTGATTAATCTTTATAAATTTATTGAATTATAAGAATAATGATAACATGATTTTTTTTGTATTTGCTCAACAAAAAAAGTAATTTAATTTATATCTTTATTTATCAACAAATGGAATATATCTAAAAGAATCATACTCAAGATTAAGGTTAAGGTGTATCCAATACATTAAAATATTTTTAGATGCATCAAACGCCCCGAAATAATTTTTATACATTGGTGTTACGTGGATTAAAAAATATTTTAAGGTTCTAGACGCATCTAAAAAATAATTTATGGTGCTAAATATATAAAAAAAATTAGTTTAACTCAATACATTTGGAAAAATATTTTAGAGTGTTGAATGCATTACAAAATACTTTAAGATACTATATGCACCTGAAAATTACTTCAAGGTGCAGAATGCAAATTAACCGTTAGAATTATTTTATAAACTATATTAATGGTTAAATAAAAACTTATTTATTATTTTTATTTATCAACACAATTAATTATTACAATGTTAATATTAGCTCCACTTCACATTTTATAGTATATACTTTTATTATAAGAAATGCTTATTATTCAAACCGGCAAAAAGTGCTTTTATTCAATATGAAGAAGGGATTATATAAATTAATTTTTTTTATGCACTCACATATCCATTCTTTATTCATAAAGCTCCACACAAAAACTATAATACCAAACCTCCCCATCAATGGGGAGGTGGTGGTGCCACTGAGGCGATATGTCCTTGGCATTGCACTATATGATTATAATAATTATAATGAATGATAAAAATGTTAATTTATTTTTTATTATTGTAGAAAGTAATAAATGTGATTAGTTGTAATTAGTGCATTGGGCCTTAAGCCCAATTAACCATTTGCTTATACTATATAAGAACTACTCCTTTGTAATTCAAACACAATGAATCATTCCTTCATTTTGTGAATGAGAATCATTTTGTTTTCTCTCATTACTTCACATAAGTTAACATGGTATCATGAGCCCAGGTTCTTTGAAGATCTAGGAGCATAAGAAAGCCCCAAGAAGGGCATTAGAGCTCAGCAAGCAGCAGATGCAGAATTGTACCCCAAGATGAGGGAGGCAGAGGTCGTGAAGGCCAATGCAGATCTTGCCACCAAGAGAGCTTCTTGGGCTGTTGCTGGCTCGAATGAAATCCAATTGCATATTGATTCGATGGACTTGGACAACAAGATCGGTGTTTTTCGTGGCCAAGTTAGAAAATTGAGAAATGTTGTTGAGGAGATTGGAAAAGAAGGTAAGCATCAGAAAGATTTTCTGGAAGTGCTGCTTCCATACTTGTTATTGAGGTTCTCAATTTGGATGACAATCAAATCAAGAAATGTCAACCCATCACGAACCTCAATGACAGATTTTGGACCACTACAGCCCATAGTTGTGCCCAAGCCTCCATTAAGTTTCAGCACCACAAGCTTGTCCAAAAGATTCTTAATCTCAGATGAACCATCAAGAGCAGGTGCCAAACTCTCGTAAGCAATGCAGGTGAAGATGCATCTAATGTACCAAGAGAAAAAGATACTTTGATCATGAGAAAACATGAAGGGGAAGCAGAAATTGGGTTTTATCGAAGATCTTGCACAAAAGAAAATCAATAACTTCACCAATGAAGAATTCAAGAAACTTACTCTTTTCCTTACTTTGGTTGTTCTTTTAAGAATCTTTCGCATCTCTCTTTATCTTCACTGGTGATAGGATTCACATGCGTGAAGATGTTTCTTGCTTTTTTAGTTTCATAATTCTTGCAAAGCTTATTAGAATCCAGCTGCCTCAACTTACGCTGCTACGCCAAAGAAAGAGGCTGTGGTGAAGAAGAGGAAGAAGTAGAAAAAGATCAAGATTTCCAAGAATGGCACAGCTAGAAAGGCTGCAGAGGCAGGGGGAGAAAAAGATCCATCCTTAACTGCACTCATTGACCTAAGAAAGGCACAGCAACAAAAGCTGCAGAGGCAGGGGGAGAAGAGATCCGCCCTTAAATGCACTCATTGCCACAAGGAAGGCACAGCGACAAAAGCTGTGATATTTGATCGAATAAAGGGAAAAATACCTGAGAAGAATTTGCAATTCAAGCAAGAGTAGAAGCTGATCAATCGCATGAGAAGTCAAACAAATCACAAATGAAATTGTGAAGCAAGTTAGGAGTTTTGTTAATCTGTATTACTCCAAACTTGAGGGGGAGTGTAGAAAGTAATAAATGTGATTAGTTGTAATTAGTGCATTGGGCCTTAAGCCCAATTAACCATTTGCTTATACTATATAAGAACTACTCCTTTGTAATTCAAACACAATGAATCATTCCTTCATTTTGTGAATGAGAATCATTTTGTTTTCTCTCATTACTTCACATAAGTTAACATCTACTAAAGCCGTGCCCACAATAACATCAGAGTTCAAACCACTCCTGATAACCTTAGCATGGATGAATTCACCATAGAGTGGAATCTTCGAATTAGTGCACGAGTTAATCACAACTACAAATGTGGCCTGACTAGGCATCAGTCCTCTTCTGGACATACTTGAAAAGAGCTTCAAAGCCATTTGAGGCCTCTCACTTTTGGCCCAAGTATCAATGAGCATATTCCAGGACACAACGTTCTGAATCGGCATCTGCTTAAAAAAAATTTCTGCCAAGACTATTCTTTTACATTTGACATACATTCTGATAAGAGAACTAACTGCATTAACTTGACAATCGAACCCGCATTTAGTCATTAAACCATGCAACTGTTCACCATATTTCAAGTTCTGTTCTGAACCAAGTGCAGACAAAATGAATCCAAAAGAATATTCAGACAAGGAAACCCCCGTCCTCACAAGATCACGGAACAAGAGGACACAATCTTCGACAGTCCCATTATGGGCCAAAATGGACAACATTGAATTCCACGTAACCAAGCTATTTCGGGGTATATCTTCGAACATTAAAAAAACTTCATCCAAGCAACCAAGTTTCCCAAAAAAACCCAACAAATTAGTCCCCACAAAAGCATCCGCACAAAAAAGCCCATTCTTTATGCTGAAGGCATGCAACTGAACGCCCTGAGAAAGATCAAGTAATTCGCACAAGAGTAGCCCACTCAGTGTGTACTGGGTTGGCACTAAACCATAACTCCTCATGTCACAGAACAAATCCCAAGCCTAGACCACATCCCCAGATCGACCATGAGCAACAATGAGTGTATTATAAGAAACGACTATCTTATGAGGCAAAGAGTCAAACAGCTTGCTTGCAAGAAGCGGCTGGCCAAGTGATAGATAACAGGATATGATATTGTTGGTGATGAAGGCTGGTTGATTAGGAATCGGACCCATTGTGATGGTGAGAGCATTGAGAGATTTCGTTTCTTTGAGGGAAGCAACCTGTGAAGACGGTGACCATGTCGAAGAAGCTCTTCGCAGCAACTCATGCGTGAGGAGGGTGTCAAATACTACTTAGTTTATAAAGGTTGACTGTGAATCTTGGTTCTCAACTAGATACGCTAGGATAGTGAACCGAGCTTACGTTACTGTACCCGCCGCCGCCATCGTCTTTTCTCTTCTCGTCCGTCACCAAAACGCAGCAGGCTCTGGCTCTGTTTGTTTTATCCGTTTTATCAACGGATGCGCTAACCGAGACACTTTTCCTCTCATATAAATTACCTCGGAATCTGTGTCCGTTTTTTCAACGGGTTATTCAAACGGAGCCTATGCCTTTCATCCCTTTGTTAATTCTTTCTCCCTCAAAACACAAGATTGAATTTAAAAGAAAAGAATTTAAAAACTACTAATATGATAACAGCATTTGATATTTATTCTTTTAATTAATGAATAATTAAAAAAACATAGCTCAAATTAGCTGAAAATAAAAAGAATGTTTATTCTTCTTTATTTTTATTTCTAAAGCATCATTAATTTAGAGGTTTTTATATGGTTCCGAGATTTTATAAAATTAAATTATTTTGTAGATATTTTATTGAAAAAACAAAAGGAATTTTACATTGGGTTACAATAATAACAAGTGGTTATTCTTTGGGCATTTCCAGATTTCCTGATATTTTCGTGGATCTCTACTCCTAAAAATTAAATATTATTATTTAATTATTTAAAAATTTTATGATATCTTTGTATGACTCTGCATTTATATAACATTCTTTGTCATGCACTGTACTGCATTGGATTATTTTTTCAAGCTTCCCAAACTAGCTTATAAATACTTAAACAAGTGCCATAAAACTTCATAAAAAATTTCTGGTGGAATTTGAAGAGATAAGAGAGAGAGAGAGAGGAGTGAACAGGGTAAATAATAACAGGACATGGACATCCTATACACATACTTACTTCACTTCTATTTGTTTGGTAAAGCGTTAAGAAAAATTAAACGCTCGTTCAATAATATTTTTTCATAATGAGATAATCTCTTTCACACATATTTACCTTGATTTACGTAAAGTACTTCTCTACCACGTTCTAAACGAGCACTCATTCTTCCAACTAACACTATATATATAATAACCTCTTGCAGAAGAATTTTTGTGCAATGTTAGTTACATAAAGCCAAGCTTCCATTATGAGTGAAATCAGTTGGTTTTTAAATCAATTGATCGTGACTTAACGTCAGTCTCTATAAATATATACATCATCAGATTAAATGGACCTAAAACCTGTTCCTAATACAACCCATTTTTTGGTCGTTTATTTTTTAATTAAAATAAAGGTCTAAGGAACTCCAATGTTAATTAATCCAAAATAAAAGGTCGAGCTTTTTACGAGTTTATTTACATCCATCAATGGCCGAATGTATCTTTTATAACCATTCATTTATTTGAATCTGCAAATCAAGCCGCATTTTGGGTGGCATTAAAGAGCTACAGCTTATTATTATTATTATTAAGCACATCAACAGCTTAAAATTCTCCTGTTCGAAGTCACCACTGTTTTGATCATCAAAAAGAGAGAAGACAAAAAAGGACTAGAACAAGAACAAGAACCAGTAGTAATTTATGAACAGGATCGTCCCAAGCTATATATATATATATATATATAAAAGAGATGATGAGTGGTCAGTGGTGCCTAGGATCAGGCCCTCCTGGACTTAGCCGCTTGGAGGAGTGATATATGTTGCCGAGAACGATGCCTGCTTTCTGAAAGCTTGCCCTAGGCTGCTCTGATTTCTGAAGAAGTTGAAACGACGAAACCTGTTTATCGGCTTCTGGCTTCTTCGCCTCTAACAATGATCGACGACTTTCCAACTTATAAGCACTTGATGATATCACTGACACAATAAGCCATACCAACACCAGCATCTTCTTTGAGTTGGCCATCTCATGCATGATCATATAGATCAGCTTTGGTGTCCAAACGAATATCCACACCTCATATATATATATAGTGGGCAAACTACCCCTCTGTATTATTTCTCATTTGGGCTTCTTTATTGTACGTAATAATTAAGCTCAGAAGTCCTCCATACTTGAAAAAGAAAAGGAGTTATTGGAAAGTAGTGGCATCTTTGGCCTACTCCACCATATTCTCATATATGCCAAACAAACACAAGTTTAGTGAAAGTCATATGGATTATTCAATATTGTCAGTTGTGGTTATTATTCCAATATGGTGTCAGCATAAGACTTTGAGAAAACCAAACCCAAAGAATCAGTTGTTAATGTTGGAGAGCCTAAGACTTAATACGTGACTCATGACAATGCATCCTTTCAAGATTTGACATCTTGATGGCTCCACAGCACGCCATTATACTTTACGTTCCATCCAACAACCTCCCGCCAATCAACCCTTTTGAACAAAACCTCTACAATTAGCTAGTCATCTCCAATTGGTCGGCTCAATGAAAATACTAATATATAATTAGCACAATTCAATGGAAGAACTACACCTCAAAAATAGCCGGTGAAATTGGAGTGGCACGCGGGAGTCATGATATATAGTGCCATCCTTTCTAATCTCTCCAGCCACATCCATTTTAATTGGTGCCGTGGAATTGCATCATCATTCATTACAACTTCGTGTTTATAAAATCCCGGATTGAGTTGTCCCACTATTAATAAATTTGGACATACACCTTTCAAATATGCAACGTGTGTACTGGGTCTATATAAAAATAACCAGACTCAGCTTCTTCCTTGTGGGGCTCCGAAAGGTCACTCCAATCAGAAGCACATAAAAACTGTAAAAACTCACTTTGAGAAGAAGATCAAAATATACTATTTGCTGTACTGATTGAGCACAGCTATATACATATATGTTTGTATTGTAAGATTGAAGTCTTCTGAATGATAGAGAGAATGATGGAGACTAGCTAGGTACATGGTGTAAAGTTTTAGAAGACAAATGTGGTGCGGCGAAAACGAATATAAGTAATTGTGGAATGGCACGCTCATGTCAACGTCATGCGCATAAATCTTGATCTTCACCGCCTCAAATATTTCTCATTGAAGAGAGTTATATATATATATATATGTATTTGCTTCATTAGTTATGGCATGCATATTTATACTGAATGGTTTGTGTTTGAGTTGTTTAATTTATTTCATGGGTCCAAAGATGTTAAAATAAACTAAGTACGAATGAATGAACTCTGAGATTCTTGGGGGAATTAATTTGATTGATTATTAAGTAGAGAGACGACAGGCCTTTGTGCAACTCATGACATTGTGGAAATCTGCATCTGACATGATACAGATGTGTACAGGATATTGAGAAAAAGGTTGTTAATACTAAATCAGTGATGTCGAACTTCTAATTAGCTTGATGGATAATGGATATAAGGGTTTGATGATGACCAAGGCACTAATACTCTACAGCTAGTCCTAGGCAACTTTGACATCAGATAATGGAATATTCATGTGAGGGCGTCATCACTATCCCTAAATTATTATATCTAGATAATATATACTTAATAAGCTCGCTAACCCGGTTGATTATATATAGGGAGATTTATTGTAAGGTCTCAATGAATGAATTTATTTATGAAAAGATCTCAAGAGATTGTCAATGATAAGTCGAGGAGCACCATTGATAAGTGGAGCAGCTGCCATTAACAATTCTAGGGACCTTTTCATAAATAACTTCTTTCCTTGGGACCTTACAATAAATCTCCCTTATATATAATGGATATAAAATGAAAATATACATGGTTCAATTAAGCTAGTGAGTTGACTTAATTCTCTCTTTCTCATTTGTGCACCTTCAAGTTGATTTTATTAATTTAATCAATTGACAATCAAACTAATTGTTAAGTAGAGTATGGCTAGCCTCAGTATAGAAAAGTATCTTGTAATTGGTGACGCAAATTGTTAGCGTGCGCACACACAAAAGCACTAGGGTCACTAACATGACACCCAACAAATTAAATAACAGCAAAAAAAAGCCTTCGAGGAAGGCTATTTGTTGACTTAAAAACGTCAACTTGATTCCCAAATGAACGCTTTCCTTAACGCTGACTCATATATGCAGTTTGATTCCATCACTTTCCTCCATCATAAGCACCTAAAGAATTGCCTATGCTACGTTACAATTAGTTACTGCAATGGATAGATCAAGGTTTATATCATATTCCCGTGCCTTTAAATATAAGAGTTGTTTAATATTCTTCAAATTTTCATATATAAAATTAGATTATATATCACTTTATAAGTTAATTAAATTAGTTTAGAAATAATAAATATTAAAGATAAAATGAAATGAGGTCTTATACTTAAGAATAAAGGCCAAGCTTCTAACTAGATTTATACTCAGTACAGGATGAGGACTTGCCGGAAGTGATTGGGCTACTGGCCTCCAATATGGTTAATTACCGATGAACCACGTGCAGAACGTAGTTTCAGTTTCTGATGTATTTAAGAATTTTGCCGAATCCATAGTCTGTGGGTTCAACTCGCGAAGGGATTGGGATAGTACTTTCACCTAAAGGGAGAGGATTCAATCCTGGGGAGTGCCACTTTGTTGTAGCTCCAGTCACGGCGCTTGGGGAGGCATCACCACAGCTTTATGAAACTGGGTTGATCTACCTGTGCGACCAGAACTAAAGGGTTTGCTTGGCATGTTCCAGTCCCAGCAGGGACAGGCTCCTGTGAATCATGAGTTAGGTGTCCTGCCTTTAGACTGTAGGTGAGCCCAACCCCTTTTCTAAAAATTGTGTATAAAAAAAATAATTTTCCCCAGACTGTGTATCCTGGAGAACTAAACTGATTGTTGAATTAATGAAAGATTAAGTCATGAGGCGGTCTAATAATAATCAGCATAATAGCCAGAGCCTAGATCCGATATGACGTTGAAGTACTGTCTCGTCAGTTCGTGGCTCATTCATAACTTGTTTAGCTTCTTATTTGAACAGGAGTTTTCACTAAAATCTAAATTATTGGAGCAGAAGCATTATCGACTTTGCTTCTTCTTCTTCCAGGTTCGGCAAAATGAAGTTAATTGCGTAAGACAATATATCTCAATATATATATATATAGAATTTAGGATTAACAACGTAACTTGTTGGTCAATGGAAGAGGGACAACAAAAGAAAGATAAAGCCACTTTTATTTGTTTATTTCAACCATGAGCGTTTAAAAGCTGATGGAATTAAGTTGATGTTTCAAGAGAGAAGAACGTTGTACTCAAAAGAGTGGCATGAATCTTTGTGAACGCAGATAACACCTTCGAAAGCGGTTATCTCAGATTGAGCCTAATAACACTCAAGTTTGATCCGGACATGTAACCGCATGGAGGGGAAAAAAAGTGGTAAGAGTCAGTGAAGCCAAGAATTGGGGCCTTGAGGACTAAGTGCCCATTTGAAAACACAATAGAGAAGTACCTTTAAGTAAATTAAGGTAAATATGTGAAGGAGATTATCTCGTTTTGTGAAAAAAAATGTTGAATGTACATTTGGTTTTTGCAAACGTCCCAATAAACAACCGTTTGTACTATTTGAAATGCATTCTGTAGGGCTGAATGCATTTTAAGAAGAGAATGAGTGTTTGGGAGAGATGATAGAGAAAATGCATTCAGAAGGTTAAAATGTATTCAGGGGACAAAGAGAAAAAAGCTTCTTCGTCCTAAATTGCATTCTAAGCTTTAATATCAAAAAAGAATTTAACACCATATATATGTATTATTTAATTGGATTCATTTTTTAAGTCAATTTTCACTAAAATTCACTTTTACAATATTTATCCAAACAAATTTCAATTTTCTTCAATAAATTCTGACAAAAAATATTATCCAACGGTTATCCAAATGAGTCTTTAATCGTTTGAAGGAGTAATAAGGGTTTTTGCTGAGTTTGCCAAAGTTTGCGCTGAATCTCTTTGAATTTTGAAGCAGTGGTGGTGACTGAACCTGCAGCTTCGTCGTTGGGTTGTTCTTCTTCTCCGGCAAGGCCGCAACTAATGCTCGATCTTCCACCGTATAAGCCTGAAGTGACGATATATCTAACGCTATTATGAACCATATCACCACCACGAGTTTCTTTCTGTTTCCCATTATTATTTCTGCTGTATAGCTCATGATTCCTCACGAATATTCCCCCACCTCCTTTTATATTGTTCTTTCTCTTCCATTTTCTATTTTTTATTTGCACCTTTATTCACATTCATAATAATCCACTCCTCTCTTGCATTCCTTAGCTATAATAGTTATATATATATATATATAAGCGTACAACCTAAAAAATTTTCTTCATCATCATGAACTCAAGTCTCGTATATTTTGGATTAATAATTCAGAGTTTAATTACTAGTTGTTAATACAAAGCTACTTAACAAACTCAAACATATTAACAAAATGAAATAAATTAGTTAATTGTGACAAATATGATTTGATCCCCTAAATTACCTATATGTAACATAATATTATATACAAATTTATTTGTGAAATAAATTAGTTTTTATCAAAATGATAAATATGAATTTAATTTTAATTTTAATACGTTGACAAAACATACTCACATTTTAATTTTAATTTAATAATATAATAAATTTGATATGTTAAATTGTGTAAAGTAAAAAAGATTTAAAATAACGGCATTAAGCTTGATGATTCAGCAATTTCAGTTAAGAAAGACTAACGGCGTTAAGTTTGAGAGACTGAAAATACATTTTTTAAACTTTAAAGACTAAAGTGAAACCTGACACAAATATAAAAGATTATTATAATAATGTATAGTTAACCTATGTGAAATCCAAACACGAAAAGGAAAGGAGTAAACATATTATAATGACGTCTCATATATAATCCAAACGAGATTCCGAGGATGAGTTATAATATAGGAATATACCAAACAAGAAGAAGATAAGTGCAGGTGAGGTCAGAAGGATTCCATTTCATCATCTTGAATCCAAATTCATTTCATTGGAGAATCGAAAGAGCGAGTCATTGAATTTATTAGGATATTAATTTGCGCCGACAATTATATCGAAGACCTTTCAAAGAGTAGAAAGGACATGCATGCCTATAGACCTTTGAAAGGCCGCTTAATATTATTAAACCACTCATGCCATTCTTTTGCTCATGCACATGCAATTATAATCACTATCAGAAAATTTTCATTTAACGATGGAAAATATTAGTGACTCTCATTTTAATGACAGAAAATAAATCCATCACTAAATGGCATTTTTAAATAGTGAATTCTTTTTATTTTGGGGGTTCAATCAGTGTATATATAAACCATTACATACCTTTAATCCTTAGTATATAAAAACTGGATAATTTATTTGTAAACACTAAAAAATTAGCTCCTTTAATTATTTATAAAAAATATTTTTTTCTAAACTACTCTCTTTAATTATGCATTAGAATTACCTTTTAATAGAAGTGTCTTCATTTGGGCAATCTATAAAAATTTATAAATCTAAAAGATGAATTCTTATATTAAGCATATAAATCTCATGTTTTGTATACAAGACAATGGGGGCAATCTACAAGCCATATCTTGTCACCGGCCATTACCCTTATTGAATATTATTATTCTTCATAAAACTTCAAATCCAGGGTCTGAAGTAATCAAGGATGGGTCATGTTAAATTTATTGTTCCCTGAAAAGTAATTAAGGGAGAGAACTATTGAAATAAGTTTTAAAAAAATCAATGATAGTATTGTTCATAATTTATTTGACTCATATAAACATTAAATTTATTTATCACAAGAAGAGATAACAACACAAGAATTTCTTAAAGATTTTACTAATCTCATTTAACATTTAAAACTTATGCGAAGACTTTAACGGTGAAAATATGAAAAGCAAAGTTGAACAGAGTGCCAAAAAATATATGTGAAAAAAAAATTGAAAGATTAAAAGCGGTTGCATGAGGGCCAAATTGTTCATAACCTGTAAATATAACATGATTTTCTGTAAATTTTAATTTGTATTTCATGTATGTGTGTTTTTTTGGGGGGTGATAAATTTTAATGCCATGAGCATATATAGATGTTGCCAATTAGCATTCTTTGCTTTCATGAGTTGGAATCCATTTGGGAATAATCCAAAAATAATCGAAGAGGAGGATGGGCATTATCGTATAATTAAAATATCAAAGCGTTATAGTATGTAGATGGTTTTGCTGTGGCTAACTTTTGGGATGTATTTTTCTTAATGACATGAAATCATTAAATTATGAATATGATATCGTACCCATTTAGAAAAGCGGTGAAGAAGTGCTTTTATGATTTGCGAAGTAAATATGTGAAGGAAATTATCTCGTTTTACAGAAAAATACTGTTAAACGTACGTTTGAGAAGTCCAAACACTCTCCCAAGTAGGCATATCAATGGTTTAGGATGATCCTGTAAAATGCTTCTCCCCTTATATATATATATATATCTTTGATTATTAAAGAGTATGATGTTTTATACATGAATCCTCTAGGTGGAAGCCAATAGGAGGATCGAATGTGCAATCAATACGATTTCATCCAGAAATTAATCCGCTAATTATTAGTTTATTAATGATCAAGTATTAATTAAAGTTTATCACTTTTATCACTTGCCTCTGCGAGTAGAGGAAGAATTCAACATGTACTCGTGAAGGTACCGTTTCTCATTTTACAGGCAGTAAGTGTTGGACATTGAAAATATAAAAGGTGGGATCTCCAAGCTGGGTTTTTTGTTCCACGTGTGTGTGAAGGAGCTAGTTGGGCTTGGGCTCACCAAAATCAGAACATTCTTCGAAGTTCGGAAAACATTTATTGAAGTACCTGCAAATCATCCATCAATAAATTCTTCACATCGGTAATAAGATTTGAACGAGTGATTTTGTAAGCTATAAGTCAATTGGACCAACATTTTTTTTGTTAAGCTGGGTTTTGATTCAACAGATATAGGCTTCAAGAAAAACAACTATGGGTCCGTTTGGATAAGTGATGGAAAATGTGACTTTTTTGCATAATGACTTTTGAAAAAGGAATTCTGAGTAGAAGTTAAAAGTATAACGTGATTTATATTTGTATTAGCAGTGGGAAAGTAACTTTTTTGAAAAAGGAGAAAGCGTTTAAATAAACATTGTAGAAGTAACTTTTGTTGCCAAATTATGTAAAAAGACATAAATCTTATTAAATGTCACACATTCATATATATATTATGTTAGTTATTTGTAATAATTTTGAGGAATAAGACAACGATAAAAATTAAAATAAAGAGTAAATGAAAATATATGTAAATTTAAAATAATGAAACAGGAATTTTTTTTTAACTAACTACTAATACCACATAACTGAATCATACAATTGTTCTACTAACTAATTAAATAACATATATAATTAATTGGATCACCAATGAAGTCCAACAACAAAGCTCTTCTTGGCTAAAGAAAATTCTTTTTGTTAGAGATTTCCTGAACTTGCCCCTGTGCCCCATTAAATTTTGAGAAATCCAGAAACAAATAAAATAGAACTTTCATTTTCAGTTATTTAAATCCCTAAAATGGTAATCAAATTTTTGATAAAAGCCCAGAAAAATTCAATCCACCCGATGACAAGAAGATATGGAATAAAAAATAAAAGGAAGATAGATGAAACAAATCGTCCCTGTTCTATCACCTTAATTAATTGGACACAACAGAAAAAATCCTCCTACAAAGGAATGAAAAAAAATATTACTTTCAAATAAAAAATAAATATTATTAAATAACACATATTTGTATATACTGTTTTATATAATAATACATATAAGTATTTTATAATAAATGTTATAATTAAATAATTTATTTAATTTTTTTAATATCCATAAAAAGTCAACTTGCTCTTATATTAATACTCTCTTGGCTCTCTTCCCCCTTCTTTTTTTTCCTTTTACACATTTTCTCTCTCTGCCTTTTTCCCAAAAGCTATTTCTTCCTCCTTATGCCTAAAAGTGACTTTTAGGCAGAAGCTCCTTGTTAAAAAAAGCATTACCAAACACTTTCAAAATACTCCACCGTGCTTTTTGCCTCAAAAGCCACTTTTTTGACCTCCAACCGTTCAACCAAACATTGCCTATGTGTATATATAGCCAAGCTTGCAGCTTACATGTAGAATACTAATAACTAAGATTGAGATGCCGGGTCAGGTTTCTCGATCTCAGAAGTCCTTATTTTGGGCCCAACAAAAGATGGATCGGGCTTTCATTTTACGAAGCCCATTGCTTTAAATGTTAATAATCATAGGGAAAATAAAATATCGGAAAATTCTAACTTATATAGTTATATTACACCATAATAGTACTATTTTTTAGCCAAATAAGAAGTCAACTATAACTTCAAAGTCTAAAAAATAAGAATTTGAATTAAAAAATCATATAACAAGCCGGATTTTTTAGTTTCTATATATTTTGGGAAATAATTGGATCTTGATTGGGATTTGGGCGGGAAGTGCGCGTAAGAAAGGAGCTAATACCCTCAAATTTTCTCAGTTTCGACTCTGTCCCTCGAATTTGGAGCTTATATTAATTTAATATAATACTAATACATATAAAACACAAAGTGAAATAATAAAAAAATTATTTTAGTGTTTTGGAAAAATTTAATGTAACAACAAATTTAATTAACTCTCTTAATTCAATCAAATTATTTAAGGTTAAAATGCGTTGAGTATTTTAAAGCATTTATATATATATACAATGTTTTAAAATATTTTGTTATATACATATGGAATCATAAAATTTTTTTTAACGAATCAACCTTTTAAATGGTGTTTATTAATCTTTTAACTCCTCTTCCATATTACTTCAATTTGTGTAAAATTACTTTCTAATATTAAACACATGTAAAAAAATACTATTAAATGTTAAATGCACCACAAAAGATGCATATGAGAAAATATTCACAATGTTAAATACTCCTTAATCCAATTAATTAAATATATCTTTAATCAGAGTGTTAAATAAAAATTCTGACAAAAGGGAAATAATGAAAGAAGAGTGACCTCAAGAAGCCAAATTCGAAGGATGAAATAAAATTGTATGTGAATTTCATTCGGATTGTGAAACGAAACTGCCAACTATGAATCCTTTGAATTTCACACAAATTGCACATGAGAAATGCACCACCAGATTCCATTATTCAAGTTCCTCTATCAAATTATAGACACCAAGAAGGAAGGAGAAGGAAATAGATGGAATTGAGTCTATGGCTGTGTGTGTGTGTCTATCTGAATCCCATCCTCAACGATTTGGAACAGCAGATCCGATGCGTTGAATTGGAAATGGCATCTGTTTTGTGACGAGAATTTGAGTGTGGCAAAATTGATGGGGGAGGAGGTATGGCGCCAATTTCCGGAGTGGAGTGGACGAAGAGATTGGTGATGTTGACGAGAGGGATCCTATTGATCTTGAGCTGTCTTCTTCTCTTCTTGAAGGAAGGTGCAACAGGAGGTATGAGATTCTTTGTAGGAATCGGTGGAGCATTCTCTTTGTTACTCTGATCCGACGCGACAGCGACGGCCACGGCCACGACGACCTCCTCCATTGCCGACAGGCTCGAATGCTGGATGAGGAAGTGGATAGAGAGGGACAATGGAATGGAGATGAGGCATGGTGAGATGCTGAGGTTTGTGTATATATATATATAGATAGATGGATTCAAGGGTTGAACGAAATCGTAGTGGGGATTTGAAAGGAGGATGAAGGAGGGAAGTGAAAGAAGTGAGATCGAAAATTTTGATGGGAAGGCGCCTGCGAATGTGAATGTTGGGATTTGTCATTTGGGAGGGAGGCGCAAAATGACAAGAGGGAGATTTTCAAAAATTAAAAATTAAAAAAATGGCGAGAATGGGGTATATTACAGAGGTTTTGGAAATGCCATGAGGGAGCCAAAGCGGAAAACAGAAAATACTAGTAGGGGCTTATTGGAAATTTCGAATAGTTTTTGGATTTCCATTTTCCCGTATCATTCCAAACTAAAACGATCTGGGCGCCGGCGCCCCTTCCAACGAACCCGCCAAAATTTGAAGTCCTTGCTTAACATTTAACGGTTCACTTGGCTTATGAGTTTAAATCGATGTGAAAATCGTGGATGATTGTTACGAATTTTAAAAGCGCTATTTAAGCTTTGAAACATATTCTTAACTTTGATGAATCTTTAAAATAAAAATTTTTTAATTTTTTTTTGTATAAAAAATTTTGAAGTCTTTTTTTTCTTTTTTAATTTAATTTTCTATGCAACTAGTTAAGAAGGCTAGACTTCAAGTTTTATCAATTCCAGCAATAAGTGGTTTTTCTTATGGAAAATTGGGGAGGAATCCCTAATTGAAGAATTAATTAGAGAATGGAATTTGTTTGATTATACATATGAAAGTTCAGTCATATATATGTAAAATATCTTATTTTACAGTTAATTTTTTAATGAAAGACTTTTCCCCAATTCTCCCTTTTAAGGTATTTTTTATATCCAAAGTAGCTTAAACTCAATACTTTATGTTTCAGCAATTAAAAACCATTCCATGAAGATTAATATTTTCTTATTTTAATTTTAAACTAAAATTCCTGTGTTCGATCCCTTTCCAGTTATTATTTTTATTGAAAACTCCGCAACATAATTTTTTTTAAAAAAAACCTGGTTGTATTAGATTTAGACTGAAAAAATTTATCTACTTCACAAGGCTTAACTTAATAGATTTTCCTTTCGATTTTATGATTATCCTGGATTGATTTTTTTTTTTTTCACGCAACACATGTTAATATAATTAAAAAAAAGCACTTTTCCTCATATTGATCTAGCTTAAACATTGTAAAACTTTTGCAAAAAAAAAAAAGCTTTAACATTGCATAATTAAAATTCTCCCTAAATAAAATTCCGGACGAGAGAGAAATAAACAGGATTGAAGATGTAAATGTGCCTGTGAATTATGATAACACAAGCCTAATAGTAATTCATCACTTGCATCATAGTCCTCCGACCTTTTTAAGATATTCACCAACTTATCATCAAGTTCCTCACAAATCTCCAGAACAACCCATGCCACTCCAATTAGATTCTTCCAAGCCTATGGCCGATTTATTTGTTCAACTCAGGCAAAGCAAAGCAAAGGCCATTCCCTGTGATCTCGTGGACGAAGAGATCGGTGATGTCGGCAAGAGGGATCCTGTGGATGTTGAGCCGTCTTACTGTCTTGATCTTGATGGAAGGAGCAGCGGCAGCAGCAATGAGAGTCTTTGGAGGGAAAGAAGGGACGTTCTCCTCGTTACTCTGATCCAACGCGACGGTGAGCTCGTCCATTGCCAATAAGCTTCGCTGCCGTCAGAGAATCAGTGGAAGCTCTGTGTGTGTGTGTGTGAGAGAGAGAGAGAGATTTGAAAGAGATCCAAAATTTTTGAGGAGAGAGGGAAAAAGACAATAGGGAGATTTTCAAATTTTTTAAAAGAAGTGGCCAATTACGGAGGGAGCGAAAGCTTAAAATAAAACGTTTTGGGGGCGCCGGCGCCTTCCTTGTAAGGCCCAAAGATCCAACGTTCTGTCAATTTAATTGTTCAATTGTGGGTCTAGTTAAAAAAACGATAAACAAGTAGCTTTATGCAAATCGACAGAGGATATTATTTCGTTTTGTAAACGTGCGTTTAACTTTTAGAAACGTTATCCTAAATAACTGCAATATTAAATTATTATTCATACATAATATCTTATATATCTTTTTCTGATATGACATCATCTACTCCTATTATATCAAATCCAAACTTGCGTTTTACGTTTTTTTTTGCCAACTCGTTGTTTACGATTACAACTTAGTTTTTTGAAAACTAAGCATAATACTTAATATAAAAATCTTGTCATCTTTCAACGAACAATTAATTCTGCAAATAGCCGTCAAAATATGACATTTTATCTTTTTAAATAGGGGCAGAAAAGATAGGGATATTTGGCAAAAAAGAAAAGAAAAGATAGGGATACGAATAATTTTATTTAACAAGATTACGTTAAACAAAATATTAAATTAATTCATACCAAATATTGGATTATTTATTTATTTATTATCCTTTTTCTTCTTCTTTTGATTTCATATTTAATATTGTAGATTTGATTCAATATTTAATACCTTGATTCAATAAATATTTCTAAATATTCTCCATTTTCCCTTCGCATCCTGCATCATCAAATTTTAACAGTTTAAAATTATTGATCTAAAATTAAATTATAATAAAAAATAAATCCAGGCCGTGGAAATGTCGAACATCTTCCCCTCTGGAGCTTCAGTTCGTTCTTATTCTTAAAATTGGGCCTCCAAGTTCTAAGCCCAACCTTCTTCCTCAAGCATTCAGTTCGTTCTTATCTTTGTTCAGATGCGTCCGCTTATGGAACTGGAGGGAATCTATCCACTGCCACCCACACTGAAAAGAGCCCATGTGTAATATTTTTCTTAAGTCATGACTTTTTTAAATGATTAACCAGACTCTGTTGACCAAAAAAAACAAATGAATTTCCTTAATTCACGTAAAGCTGATAATTAGAGAAAGAAAGAAGGGGGGGGGGAGAATGTGCCTGTTTGAGATAGCGTTTGGACGTTCCCAAACATACGTTTAATAGTGTTTTTCTGTAAATCAAGATAATCTCCTTCACATATTTATCTTGTAACTCGTAAACCGTAAAAAACTTCTCCACCACTTTCCCAAACGACATGAATGTATTGTTTGAATTCTGCCCAACACATAAATTTCTTCAAATTGAATATAAATAACACAATAATATGCATGACATGAGGATGAGGTATTGATTGATTGATTGGTATGAGAGAGTGAAGACATGGGAGGTTCAAGGTTCCGATGTTATGGCTATAGTGGGGATCCATTCTCTCCTCTTGTCCCGTAATTTTCACAGATCGCAACAAAATATAAAAAAGTTGGCACATTTAAAACAACAACAACACAAAAGAATCACTCCAAAAGTTTTGGCATCTAAATATTTATTTTGTTTGCACTGCAGAAAAAAAAAGGTTAGGTATTGCCAAAGAGATATTTCAGTGTGTGTGTGTGTGTGTGTGTGTGTGTGGGATATGATTCTTGATAAGGACGAGAGCCTCTTTTTTAATCACTCGAGCTGGTGAGTCATTCTCACCACTTTGGACCCACCGACCGGCCGACCGACCAATATGGAAATGCTTGACCTGGCAGCTTCACCACTCTTCCATAACAGGTAATGTCATAATAATTAATGCCCAATTAATAATAATAATTTCAAATCTAAGAACATAAACACGCATGTATATATTATATGGTGGATTATATTACCACTTTCGGATGGGATAAGGTTTTAAATAAGTAGTTTTGAGTTGAAGGATAGGAGCCGTTTGACTTCATTCACATTTAGAACCTCCTCATAACATTCTGTTTAAATGAGGTTTTGTGTTCAGATTTTCACGGATGCGTGAGTTCCTTCCTTCCACTGAATGAAGAATGACCAAAAAACAAAAAAATTGAAGAATGGGGACTTATTAATAGCTGGCTTCCAAGGTATCTATCATAATTAGGAGCTTCTAATCACTTTACTCTATCCAAGGAGATGGAGGTGTGATTAAAGATTTGGTTGATACTTTTTTCAAGTGATTTATAATAAAGGCTGTCTATCTTTTTTTTAATCATAAGAGGCCAGAAAAAACATGTGCAAGCGTCAATCATATATATATGAGGGGCAAAGTCACGATCGATATCCCGTGGAAGTTGAATAATAGTATACTCCTTTGATCTATATGATAATGAAGTTAACAAAATAATAAATGAATCTCAAAATTGTACAATGTTCAGATGAAATTTTAATGCCATCACTTGTAAATAGTATAAAAAAGACATTATCTTTGGAGGAATATTATACAGTCACTTACATAGAAATCAAGTTTGTGAGAAATGAATGTGATTGACATCTTAGGGAGTGGCTTAATTACAAGTTTGAAAGTGTACACACACGTACATGGCATATTTGGATCATGTTTGAATTAATGGTATGATCTATTTTATGATTTAGTTTAAGATTTAGAAGATAAGTATTTGAGATGAATTTTATCTCAACTTGTACAAATATACTTTTATGGCGACTACATGTGTGTGGCTTTGGTAATTGAGAAACAAATAAACAAAAAGAGGAAGCAAAATAAAACTTGAGAATCCAAAGTGAACAGTGTTAGTGGGACACAAGTGTCAAGCACGCGCAGTGAATTAATGATTCATTGCTATTATTATCAATCATCATCCCCGAATTGGATTCATACTGACGGTGCCATCACCCATGTGCTCTGTAACTTCCCCATTATCGTATCCACCAAGCTAGCTCTTATCTTTCCCTTTCTTTTTCTATTTGGCCTCTTGGATTTTTTTCTCCTTTTCTCTCTCTCCTCCTAACATAAACAAATCTGATGCCCACATTATATTACATTCTCATCATCCCTGTTTTCTCTCTCCTCCTCGTAAGAAACCAAACCCTAGGGAACAAGGTTTGGCTGAAATTAAAGTGAAAACAAACTTATCGTACTTTACAGCAACAAGAGGTTTGTTGGTGAAAATATATATAAAAAGAACCATAAACTGCATTAAAACAAGGAGGCTTAGCTTGCTTCTATAAATTTTTCTCTCACTCACACAGAGTGTCTCTATCGATCAGAGAGCAGCGAGAGGAGACGTACAAATGCACGTCGAGATAAACAAATGAATTGTATGTATATATATGTCTTGGATCATGTGCCTGTTTGGTGGCTTTCAATCAAACTTACCTTCTCTCTCCCTCTTCTCTATGCTGTACTTGTCCCTTTCATTTCCTTCGTTTCTATAACCAAAGTCCACCCCTTGTTTAATGAGGCTCGGTGGTTTTCTTGAGAGAAACCCGGCGCGAGTTTTCACAATGTCAAAAGATAAACATTTGAGATTTCGTCCACCCAATAATCTACTCTTGATGCTTTCATTGATAGTTTACCAACTGAGTGAGCTATTCTTGATGTCAAATGAAGTACCATAGTGTGAACCATTGGGATGTTGGCATTTAAGAGGGTTTTTTTTTTCGTAAAAGAAAGTAATTTTTTTTCATACATTTACCTCGTAAATAGTAAAAATATTTCTCCATCATGTTCCCAACCGGCCTATTGATAGTTTACCGATGGAGAGAGCTATGTGCAGATGCACTAACCCGTAAGATGTCAAATGAAGTGTCGAGATGCTGGCTTTCAAGAGGATGCATTAATATTATAAGTTTGCCGTCAAAAAATTTTACAAGTGTAATGTGATTTATGTATAAACAAATGAACTCTCCTCCCCAAAATGACTAACTTTTTAGGATTGAACTTTCCTACTTGTGATCATCACGATGTTTGGCTACTACACACACATATAGATCCAGTCATCTTCCTATCACTCTTCTTAATTACTGACTCCACCTTATTGAAGAAGAAACAACCGAAGAATATCGTATTCTTTTAAAATTTATAAATAGATACTGCATCTTTAAAATTTTGACCGAAGAAACAGAATTTAATTTGGCTTTCACCTCTATTAGAAACACGGAGAAACAAACGAACCATATCGTATTCTTTTTTTTTATAAGCAAACAAATATAATAAAATTTGCAGTACTTAATTCAATCAAAATTTTATTTTTCGCATCAATATTGCATTTGGCCTGAATATTGCGAGTGGTGACTTGCTCATCGAACTTGGTATATTAAGAAAAATATCTACCAATTTCAGAAAAATCGATGGATAATTCTATGTTCAGAAATTCTATCAGTTATAAAAACCGATATATTTTTACTTAAATATAAAAAGTATCGATGCTCTTTATAATTTTATATACAGAAAATACTGATAACTTAATTCAGATTATTCTATCTGCTAACTTTTTCAATAGAGACCTTTCACCGATTTTTCTCAAATTGGTAGATGTTTAGGTTATGATTAACCAATTAATATACTTGAAATAACATGGTCCGACAATCTATCTAGACTAGGCAAGTATCAGCAGCAGGAAGTTTGGTGATCTTAAGAAAAGTGAATCATCCATGATTTACCAATCAAGTTAGGGAAAGATTAATAATAATAAAAAAAGAAAGCACCAAATCAGAAAAGAAAAGTTGATGATTCCTGGCCTCCAATCTCTTATCGAAGAAGAAATAAAGGCAGCACGTTATCGTGTGTGTGTGAAGCTCTACCAAATGCATCACACAACTTTTTGATTCTCATATATATATATTTAATGGTACGTGCATGCTTCCATATTTGACTTTAATATTATCATCAACAAGATTCTATGGTTCTGGTTTAGTTGCTGAGTGTAAACTAGCTAGATAGATCCCTGGCTTCGGAGAAGAAATGGGGTTTTTAGTTACCTTTTTCGTTTTCGTCTAACTCTTTTAGTTTCAAATCAATCCAAGCAACAAGGAGATAACTGATCTGATCAGACAAGACAGTAAGTAAAGGAGGAGGAATAACTTGTATGTACCGAATCCAATATAGCTCTGCATATCTAGCCACTGGTCCACACTATATATATGCAACGATACGGCATATAAGTGGAATATTCATATTAAATAATCATTGTTGTTTATGTTGAAAATTGGAAAAGGAGAGGTTACTTACCCTAAAATCGGTTGATGCAGTGGCTTAAAGGTGCGCAATCTAATTACGATTGAATCGAAATCAACTTGGTTAAGATTTAAATAATGCAATTTAATTGAATATAAATAAATTCCTAGATAACCATGTCAAATAGTAATATTTAAACAAGACATTGATTTTAAGTAAATTATTAGCGATTAATTCATAATTCATCGATTTATTGGCTTGATCGGTCTATTCATACTGGATTTTTGTTTTTTGTTTTTGTTTTGATACAGCTCATACTAGATTTTATAACACACCATGTGTATAATAAATCTTTCCCCTCTTTCTTTTGACTAAGCAATCCGGGAATAAAATCTGCAGAATCTGGGGCGGCTGGTCATATCATTCAAATTTAATTCATAAGTACCCCAGAAGTAAGCTTCCACAAAAGTTTTCCTTAATGCCTGAAAACGATATCTGTGGGCATATATCCCTCCACGTTTCCACTATCTCGCATGCCTCTCTTCCATTTCCTTTATTTCGTTTCTTTTTGTGTTCAAAGAATATCTTTGAATATCTGTCTGGACATCGAAATTAATGTAAAATCTCTTTTATAATGATTTCAACTCACCTTTGGTGTCTTTTACTTAACAATTTGTTAGTTCAAATCAGCGGTTGAAGTTACCTTTTTAACATAATCCACGGTATATAAAGTAAACATATAGGAGGAATTTTGTTTCGGTTTGAATAAATGTGATTCTCAACACCTACGCAAATTGGCCTAATGCCATTTTGGATTAGTGGTTAGAAATATTTTTCCTCGTGATTCACGGTTTACTTTTATTCTAATTTACGATAAAATTACTTGTTTTTAATGATATGGCAAATACACCTACATGCTCAATCCGATAATAAATTAAACAAGCATGGCCAGTACAACATGTATAGTACTTAATACTAAATTTTCGCAAGCTTAGAAATAAAGATATTGAGAAGAAAATAGATTATCCCATGGTGACTTTTTGCGAACTTATTATTACATACTGGTAATCTCCAATTAATTAACTCGATTCATTATTTATTCCCTCAAACCTTTGATTCATACTATAGTTATGATATATACTAATAAAAACTAATTATTTGCCATAACACCGATCTCCTAATTCTGTGCACGTGATTTGATTCATCGTGCTCAACCCCATTGGCCACCATTATCGCACGCACTTGTACGAACTGGTTGGTATGCTTCACATATTATTTTGCGTCTGGAAATCTGAGATTATCACATTGAATGATCAACCTGCTGGATCAGTGCCATAATTCTAGACTTATTGAAACTAAGCCAGTCATTAATTCCTCGTTAAATGTTAGTACATGTTCAATTCTTCAATTACTGCAGAATATTTATAGAATGTACCTTTTTTATTAAGAAAAAAGGTCACTTGGCTTGCCTACTTTGGTTGATGGAAGAGGTGGTTACATGTTAATTATTATACAATTCAAGCGCCTTGAGGATAATTTAATCTATGATAAAAGCAAGTATTTACATGGTTTTATAGTGGAGACATGAGTAAAAGCAACTAGCTAGTGCACAAAAATCAAGTCATTTAACTTTAAGTTAGGTGCTGGTTAGATCAATGCAATCCAACTCACTAATCTTTACAACAATAAAAGTCAATTCGTGTAATATGATTTATATTTGTATAAATTTTCATACAAAAATCAATTTTAACGTCAATTTGTTTGAATAATATATTGAAAAATTAATTTAATACATTATAAATTCTAAGAAAAGTCGAATGCTGAAAGCAAAAAAGAAAATTGCTCATAAACTTTTAACTAAAAAGTCAGTTGGCCTTAAACATTAGCAAACATTTGTATTTTCATCCAAATAACGTTTTTGTTGTCCCAAAAACTAAGTTCTGAGGCTTCCTAGGACAATGGAAGCATGAGCAATCTAAAAATCTCAGTCCAGAAAAGAAAAATAGCGTAATAATCCAGGAGTTGGTAGAAAGTATAAAGGAGCATAATGAGATAGGCATATAGGATAATAGGAGGAGGCGAGGTGAGTGCGTTATGCGCCTTTTAGCAAAACCACACACTTCGTAATAGTGAAAACTGCAAAAGTACATAGAGAGAGGGAAAAAAAAGCTGTTATATGTCATTATCAAAGCCTTCAAAAGGTGTGGCTTTCAAGGGATAGCTCTTACAGAGTTCTTTCGTTTGACTTGTTTAGAAAGGCCGTTTGCCTCTTCAAAATTCATTCTTAGACTTACCGAAACAAAACTTCTATTACATATTTATCTCAAAATCTGTGATCGTTCTCCCAACAGCCTTCCCAAACAAGCCCCTCCTATCTTTATGACCTTAATTATAGCTCCTCTTAGCAATGTGGGCTGTTACACAGTTCTTCAACAAGTTTAGGAAATATTTTTTCTTCAGTCTGTGGGGATTAAAGAGAACCAAAAGATCTTTAGTCTCTTCTGACAATAATCTGCCACACTCTGCAGAAGCATGAAGGAGGTCTTATATGGTCAAAGGTACAAATTTTTTTCCTCCTCACTATGCTCCACTTCCCTCTCTCATTCTCTCTCGCCAAAATCCCCTTTTCAACCCATGTGATATCTCCACAACTCAAAGTTAAATGACCAAGTTCAATGTCCTTTTGTGAGTTTGTGTGTGTGTGTGTGTGTTTTTAACCCTTCTCAGTGCAATTCAGTTGGGGTTGAAAATTGAAACCATGCCTAATATTCTTGGGCAAATTCTGAGTGTCCATGGAGTAAAAAAGTGACCATCCCTATCTTCTGATTTACTCTGTCCTTTTACTCTCTGAAGATAAGACCAGATGAATACACCTAAATTCCTATAAAGAAGCTGTGAGTAATTAACTTTTGTTTGTATGTTGATAAGGGCTTGTTTGGGGGGTTAAAGGCGACGGTGGTGGTAAGGAATCTGAGATTGCAATGGCAGGTTTTTTTCCCTGGGGATCGGCAACGATCAGAATTCAGAGTAGAAACAAGCAAGCAAAGCGGAAAATGGTATCTGCTTGAAGAAAAACCTAGAAGAAATCAAAATCCTCAGAAGGGGCAAAAGCAGAGGAAAAAAGAATAACAGGAATCTGGATTTCAGTGGGAATCGTCAACAATCACTAAGGCCTATACAGCCAAGAAGAGCACAAGAATCACAAGAAGAACAAAACTTGAGCATCTACAGTCATTTTCAGTATCCTCACCAACTTGCCCAAGACCAGAACCCACATGTAGAAAGCATATTCTCCAATCTTACACAACCACATCAGGAGAAGGAAGAAGAGAAAGAACCAGTGAGATCCAACTACGCAAAACAAAAGAGACGAATGGGCATGAAGAGCACAGGAGGAGAGATAGTTCAGGTCCAAGGAGGCCACATTGTTCGATCCACTGGTAGAAAAGATCGCCACAGTAAGGTTTACACTGCAAAAGGTCCACGTGACCGCAGGGTTCGACTCTCAGCTCATACTGCCATTCAATTCTACGACGTTCAGGACCGTCTCGGCTATGATCGACCCAGCAAGGCCGTGGATTGGCTCATCAAGAAGGCCAAATCCTCCATTGACAAGCTCGCTGAGCTTCCTCCCTGGCATCCAGCTGCTAACACCGCTACTAACATTGAAGAAGCTCCTGAAATAGGAATTGCAGAGGAAACAGAGTCCTCTGGTTACAACATTCAGCTTCAGAGGCAGTTTGGTGAGAACCCAGATAACCATTCTGCTTTTATTTCTTCGCAGATGGGAACTGATGCCATAGCTTTCTTCCCCACCACCACAGCTACGATGAGTTCCTCCATCAATTTTCAGAACTACCCGGCTGATATAATCTCCAGAACTACCAACCCCAGTGAAGATCTTGGACTTTCTCTTCATTCGTTTCAAGACCCAGGTCTGATTCTTGGCCAGTCATCGCAAGGGGGCGCGAATCCCGCAGGATTTGTGACTTGGAACAATGACGCCGGTATGCTGGTGGGGCAAGGTTCGACATTTTCTCAAAGGGGGACCCTTCAGTCCAGTTTTTCTTCAGCTTGGAATGACATTGCAATGACTTGTTCTTCTTCGGAGCAACAGAACAAGTCCCAAGCTTCGATATTTGGGAGCAGGTTTCTGTCTGATGGAATGGGAATTCCCGGGTTCTGCATTCCCGCAAGAATTCACGGTGGGGAAGAAGATGGAATTGCTTCTGATCATAGGCCATCTTCTTCTGCTTCTCCTAATTCACGTCGCTGAAACTTTGCAATGCCGTTTAGTGTTCGATCCTTATCCATCAGGTACTCCACTGAATACCCATTTTTCTTTTGGTTGAACGATTTCAGAGACTGAAAAAAAAAATGTAGTTAGTTAGGGACCACTACGTTTGATTTGTGTAAAGATGGCATCTTTTGCTTTTATTGGAACAGATAATAAATAGTCTTCATTCTTCTGAACAATTTCCCATGCAAAACTGCAAACTTACACAATATTTCATCTCCATCATTGTAAGCAGGAGATCTCTCTTATGCATCAGTTTTGCAACTAAGTCAAGATTAATCAACAACTCCCGATGGATGCAACATTTGTTGGTTGAGCTCAACTCTTTGCTTTCTTGTTCCTGTTCTTCTTCTTCTTGGGGGTTCGAAAACTTAGATACAGTTTTATTGTTATTTAATATCAAGCTCTCCAATAAACAAATGATACATGAATAATCTACCGGGGAAAAAAATTCTGCTATCGTATGTGTATTGGAGATCTTAATGGCAAGTATCTATAAAACTATATCTTAAGTCTAGTCAGCTTCTCCTTATCACGTGCATTTAGCCGTTTACATTAATGTTTTAGTTTCCCATTGAGTTGGTTACCTTGAGTCAACTGTGCTTGACGCATGTTGTATTACACTTGGCTTTAATTACAATATGTCTATTTTGGATTCCGGAGTTATTGTCTTCACGGCCACTCACTGTCACGTCAATTAGTTGTGAAGAATAGCCATGATAGCTCATCCAATATATACATCTGAAAAGCAGAGGGGGAAAAATATAGTAGTTTGGTTTTTATTCACACTTAATTTTTTTTGGCCAATATTCACACTTCAATTGTACAAAGGGATTACGGTTTTTCATATCCTTGTCTCCCAAGGACAAAGTTTAAAGCAATGCCTCGCAAGCCAACCACTCTCTGGATCGTTCGGTTATTTGTCTCCAAGTCTCCTTCTTGCCGAAGCAAATTTGACTTCCTTGGACTACATAAGAATTCTAATATGGCTGACAATACACTGCTTCATTGGATTTAGGCAGCAGCAATCAATTAGAGCAGTAACCTCTAATCACACAGTGAGTTCAAATTTAAAGTTACAAAGGAAACAGTAGTTTTTTTTCACATTTTTGAAGAACTAGAACGCAATTTACAGGAAATATTGGCTTAATTTACGAGTTCGAGCTTGGAAATAAGCTGTACAAAAGCATCTGTTTCAGAAGATGCAGTAAAACAAAATGTTGAGTAAAAATTGGAGAGATTTCAAAGTTCAACATGAGACTTGTCTTCATCCTTGGTCCCCGCTTATGGCTTAAGTCAGGGTTTGGCATCATCGTGACCTTCACGAACAGAGTAATGAAGGGGTAGAGTCGCGGAGTCTTGGAATTTGAAGTCTGGTCCTTCCTTGCTTGAAGTTGGCCATGCTGACCTCATGGATAACAACACAGAAACAGCAGGTGACAGTTTAATGGTAAGATAACTAAATTGTAATTATTTGCATCTTGAGCTTAGTAATGCTATAAATTGGCTCATGTGTGCTGCATTGTTCGGAATTCTGGATTACTCTAAATATCAATTTTGCAAGCCATTCATTAACTTTGTCAAATTAAACATTACCATAGTAATTAAACTGCATTTTTTATTATCTTGTGAATAATAGGCTTGTTTCGATAAAACGGGCACCCAAAATCCATTCCTGTGCTTACCGAAACAAAACTCATATCACATATTTATCTCGGAATCTGTGTCCGTTCTCCCAACAGGCTATCCAAACAAGCCCAATATAATATTGCCTTGTACATATATGTACACACACATAAGATCACTCCAAATGCAAGAATAAAAGTTGCTAACGCTTCCTTCTAAGAGGTTAGACAAATTCAACTCTCAACAGAACGAGGGAAAACGAAGACGACAAGTGTGCTGCCACTGTTGCAGTAAGAATCAACTGGCCTAATTCTGGCAGCAACCGGACGCCACAAGCTTTTATTTCAAGTAAAAAAACTCGTAGATGACCTCCTTACACCAGTAAGTTGTAGTGGCAGAATAAATGAAATTAATGAAAAAGTACATGACTTTAATGTTTGCTCCATGTTATAAATAATTAAAACCAGGTTTTGGTAAAAGTAGGTAACTAGTTATATGATTTTGATTCCTAAAAAAAAAAGATTTTGACAACTTTTATTGTGAAGCCAAACAAACATTTTTTTAATGCGAGTGACTCTTGGTCAATTGTTAAGAACTTGAATCTTTATCATATCAATGACAAGCCAACGAAATCCTCAAGCACCACTTCGATTCAAATGGATCATGCTCATTTAGGAAAGCGGTGGAGAGGTGTTTTTACGTAAAATGAGATAAGTATATAAAAGAAGTTTTATCTCGATTTGTGTACAATGTGGTGTAAACTTGTGAAAAGAGATTTCCCAAAAAGGCCTTCACAAAATGGTACACTCAATCATACTGGTGAAAATGCAAATTCAGAACATAAGAGGAGCACCGAAGTATCTTCCATTCATTGTGAACTATACCAAAGCAATTTGATCCTAAAAATCTGACCTGTTGTACCACGTAAACAAGGAAAGCCTTTGCCAATCCTCTGTCAAAACAAAGTGGAAGGTGATTCATACACAAACTACTATCCTAAAACAGTCCAGGAAAAATGTTTTTAGGTAAGGTGATATTAAACTCCTTTTGCGTATTTATATTGAATTATGTAAAATTATTTAGAATCTAATCTAAACACTTATTAATCTATCAAAAAAACCAATCTATAAATTACAAAAATTCCTGACATCAGTTTTTACCAACAGTGCATTTCCCAACCTATCACTGAGCCAACATTAGAGTAAGAAAAATTCCAGACATCTTTTTCCACCAACAGGACATAACGAGATGGATCTATGTTTTCAAGTCTTTTGGGAACTATCATAAATCATAGTAGCCATCAATATTAATATATGAATGAAAGTATTTAAATTAAATTCATGGTTTTTATATGAAGTGAATAGAAGATTTTGGTGATCATCGAGATTCATTCCCGGAATCATTCTTGTGCATTTTTACTGGAGGAACCAAAATTCTTAACTTTGAATCAGAATTTATCTCCCGCATGTTAGATGAGAGTCTTATTCATGTATATTTTAAACAAGTGAAAATTGAAGTGATGACGTGGACCTCAAAATGGCAACTACTCAGTGATAAGAGTATCTAGCTTTTCACAACTCGTTAATCGCTCCGTTTGGCAATGATTATGAGAGTTTAAATGCACATTTAACAGTACTTTTTCTGTAAAATAAGATAATCTCCTCCACATATTTATTCAACCTGCATAAAATTACCTCTTTACCTCGTTCCTAAACGGTCCCAATTTGTATTAAAATTTTATTAATTAAATTAAATTAAATATGATTAGATCATGCTTGATTCATGATTTTCTATCTAGAATGGCCCTGATTGTGATTATTGCCTTTAATTTTGGATTATGTTTCCCTGTTTTAATGGATTAGGCTTTGCATTCTTATTCAGTTAGGAGGTATAATTTAGAGAGAATAGGGGATAAACCACTCATTGTCATTTTATTTGTAGCATGAAACATGCCCATTGCATCAATATGCAATTAAGTTTTCAGGGCATGCAAATACAAGTAAGCTTTTATAATATATAACTGAATTTTCATAATATGTAACTGAGATTTCACGAATGTATGAAATGGTAGAAAATTTTTGAAATGCAAATGTCATCGATATTTCACATCATACAATTGACATTCCACGATATACAATTCAACTTATAAAAAGGTGTAATGAGCAAATTACATTCTTTAATTAATTTTTTTTATATAAACGGAAATAAAATAAAAGACAAAATAAATATAAAAAAGAGGAACTAAGTGACACCTGCTGTCTTCAGAAAAGCAACCGTAGAGAGTCCATTAAGGATGTGGTGTCCAAGAGCACTACCAAGTGCATTCTTTGCCATACAATCAGCAGCTTCATTTGCATCTCTCGATAACACTTTTTTTGTATTTTTTAATCCTAATTTTTATATTAAATACTTATATCTGATAAATATAGTAGGATTAAAGCATACCTTAATGCCTTTTTAAAGTTGTACAATAGTAGGCTTAAAACCTACTTTGAGGCTTTTTAGAGATCTACATTATACGTAAGTCTCTAAAAACGCTTCAGGTCTTACCAGACTTTTTGAAGGTTCAGACCTGAGCCTAAAAACACCTACATTCAAGTTCAGGCTCAAGTTCAAGCATAATATTTTATTACAGGCTTAAACCTATTTAATTAAAGTCCGCGCGCTAATCACCCTCAGCTCGCACAAGGACAAAAGTGACATTTAAGCTGTGGCCTCCTCCTCGAAATCTATAAATAGCTTGCTTGCTCACAATTTGCGTTCTTCGTCAGTTGATCGTCTCAAATCTTCAGGTTCCGTTTGAAACTATGAATTTGCAAAACCCTAATCTCGTCGTAGATGAATCATTTGGATGCCATGAAATCACACATTCCGATTCCCAATTCTTCGAAACCCTAACCCCCTATGATCATTACTCTGATCAATTTGCTCAACTCCTTGAGATTCCACAGGGATATTCGGTTTCATCTCCCCAAACCGCAGATTCTGCCGCCAGACGTCATCAGGGACTGACGCGAAATAAACTGAATCCAGATCTAACTACCGGGGAGAAGCTTCAAGTTCTGGTCGAAACCCTCAAGCCCATTCCATTCATGCCCTCTGAAGCCCTGGACTTCAAGGGCCACGAGTCACTCGTTAGGCGACTCGGGCTCTGGGATTTTGTTAACATTGAGTTTGATACTACCATTCGCAGCGATCTTCTAGTGCAGTTGATAACCAGTTATACACCTAACTTGCGAGGCGGTTATGTGAATGGGATTAAGATAATGGTGAACAGGGCTGACTTGGGGCGTGCTTTGAAGCTACCAGTGGAACGCACTTCGGCTTCAAC
>JANTPZ010147875.1:0-27193 GCA_025593235.1 Vachellia pachyceras | reverse complement strand
TCTAGGAGCTTGGACAATATCTGGCATGTGTTTTCTGATCTGATGGATCCAAATATACTCCAGATGGTTACGTATAATCCTGTACTTAGTTGTGATTTCCCAAGTCACTTGATAACAACTATCTCAATTTTCTAATTTTTTTATTCTGTTATCCAGAAAATGGATTTTTTTTTTCAAGACTTATGATATCCTTTGTTGAAGTAATTGAACTCCAAATGACTTGCTTACTAAGAAGGGAATCCCTATCTCTCATAACAATTTACTTCGTTATAAATGAAATTTTCTATAATCAAGCAACTAAATTTAGTAGAGGAAATTATACAAAAAAATGTATAAGCTACTCTTATGATTTAGATTAAAAATTAATTTTAGATTAAAATATTTTTTTTTAAAATAGTGAAATTAAGTTTGAGAAAGCATGTGCAAGATGTGACCATCAATGATTCATGTTGGTATAGAAAAGTCAAAGTTTAAGAGCTCAACAAGTTATGCCATGTTTGGTATGATGGAATTGAGAGGTGGAATTAGAAATGTAATTCATTTTCTATGTTTGTATGGTGGAATTGGGGGTGGAATCGAAAATAGAAATGGAATTCAAAATAGGTAGAAATGAATTCCATGATGTAACCCATGGAATTGATATTTTGGCCCCTCATTTTTTTATATTTATATCAATTTCCATCCTCATTTCCATCCATTTCTATCTCCACCAAAATCAATTTCAGCGTACAAAACGAGCCATTAGTGTATTCACCTATTTTGACTTTTAAAGTTTGACATCGATGGATTTCTTATTTCTGATTTGATCACTCACAACACCAAAGTTAGTTAAGAAGAAGTAAACAGGTGATGTTAATGTTGATGTTCATTAACATGTAATATATTTGAAAAAAAAATGAAAAAGTAAATTCAACAAATATATTTTGTTATTGTCAATGTATATGTATGTCTTGATGAAGACATGCATTTTTCTGAAGTTAACTCTTTTGGGAAAAATAGGTTATTATTTGTAATGATATTAATTGTTTTCTTGAGGTGGAAGTTAATTTAAAAAGCCTTATATGTTATAGTTTAAAAGGGATGGAGTTTTCTCCTAGAGGTTACAAGTATTTAAAGATCAAAATTATCATGTAAAAAGTATGTTGTTTGGAAGAATTATCATACCTTTTTATATAAGCAATTTAATCATTAAAAAGTTATCTTAGCATGCAGTCTTTTGTCATTTCCTGATTAAATATTGTCATGTTGTTCACTTGTTTTATGCGACTTTTAAATGATTAAATTGATTATATTGTAATAATACTTGCTATTTTTTTGTTGTTGTTTAAGGCGTAATTAATACTTTTTTAGATACATTTACCTGAGGTTCAATTAAATAAGATTTTCTTAACTGAGAGACCCTATTAAATAAGGTTAAGTATAAAAATAAGGAGTAATTTCAAATATTATTAATGCCCACAGAGTTCATGCCAATACAATGAAATGTAATAGGTAAGAATGTACTGTAAATAATGACAATAATTACAGAATATTTGTTTGATATTTTGCTAAAGAATTATGAAATAAAATTCATATTTTATTTATAATTTTTTTAAAAAAAATGTTAATAAGCTTGTTAACACTATTAAGGCTAAAAAAAGATTAATATAAATGTCTAACTATTAATTGATAAAAGGTATTTAGTGTTGATATGTTAATATGAACAAGTTGTAACCTGAATTATATCATCAAAACTATGTAAAAAGAATAACATAATTTGTTGCAGTAAGTTGTAAACAAATTACATTGGATTACTGTGACAAAAAAATCACATCGTACATTGGATTATTTTACTATATCAATCAAACACTTGTTTTAGCATAAGCATCTTACTTTTCTGATTTTATTTATGAATAACTTCCGCCATGTTTTTTACACATCAAGAGAACCGTTATTAATTATTAACGCTACCTTAAAATTTAAGATTTACCCATATTTAATATCAACTATAATACATGATAATTGAAGGATAAAGATATACATTCAGATAGAAAATTTAATTAGATAATTTATAAATATAATCAAATTAAATCATATAAAAGTTCATTATTTGAACAGTGTGACCATCACGAAGAGGGAACTGCAAGAAGAGGCTATGAAGGAGCACGTGCCTAACGAAGACAAAATCCCACGTGTCAGATGGAGGGGTATGTCACCTTTTTCTTCAAAAAAAAAAGTCAATTACTCGGCAGAACGTGCAAAGCAGAATCACATATTCTTCACCAAAAAAAAAAAAAAGAATCACATGACAAAGCCGACTTCTAAAAGTTCAAACTTGTTAGCGGGAAATAATGCAGGATGATAGGCGCTGTTCGTGGTGACCCATGATGACGTGGACTCTTGGGGGATGAAGCTGCTCAAAAAGTAGTGGAGATGTCCACTACATATCCAAAGGTTGATATTTACCCAAATAATACCATATGATTTATCTGTCAGCTAGTGGAGGAATTATTTGAATAAATGAGAGTCGTTGGATGTGCAAGTACATGGGGAAGGTAAGGCACCGCGTACCCGCCAGGTCTTGGGCTCGAACCCTGGGAAGTCCCCTTCTGGGGGTGACCCCGGATTAGTCTGGGTCCGAAAGGATCCGGGATACCGGGGGGTGAAATGCCCTTTCCCACTCAAAAAATAACTCCTTTTTATCCTAAATATAAGAAACCAATTAACTCATCATGTTAAGATCTTCAATCACAATTTATCATATATCCTACATGAGTTTATAATTAAATTGTAAATTATTATATTTCGAAAATAAGACAGATGATGACAATGGGTGACTGGGAGATTTAACATAATGGATATAAAAACGTTGACCTAAATATTTTCCTTTTTCATTTTATCATTATCATTAAGTAAGGTTTTGCAATTTTTTAATAGGCTCCTTAAAATCTACATAATTTAAATAGGGGTAAAGTTAAAAAATTTATCAATTGATCGATATTATTTTATGCTTATTCCTTAATTGAAAAAATAATATATGATGTAACATAAAACTTAATTAGGTCTAGTTCCTCATAAATTGTATCAAGTACATGGTTATGAATCATTATTATTTTTTTTGAATTTATAGTTAAATGATAACATTTCTAAAATATGATAAATGACTAAGTGTAATGAAGTATTTGACATAATGAATATAAGAAACTTAACCTCAATCAAAACAATTATCTATCTATTTAATTTGACACTTAAGGTTTATGATTTTTTGTAACACTTACTTTTTTATCAACTTTTTTTTTGTAAAAAACTAAATAATTCTTTTGAATTTAATGATCTATTTATGAAGAAACACTCTTTAAATAAGAGAACAAAAAGTGTAAAAGTACGTTAAAAAACTTACGCAATATATATATATATATATTATGAAGTTCGAATAATATTAACATATGAACATGAAAAAAAATTTTGGACTATGAAAATATTCAATTTTTTAATTCCCTACCAAACATCCAATTCCAAGATCTACTGCTATAATTTAATTTTAAAACATTTCTTGAATGTAGAAAAGATAAATTAAATCACCCTTTTAGGGGCAGAAACGAAAAAGTCAACGTTCTTAATTCATGAATGAAGTGAATTTAATTTGATTCCATTCTATTAAAAAGTCAACGGTTCTTAATTCACAAATAATCTAATTCAAGCAATGATTGTTGAGAGGATAATTCGACCAAAAAAGGAGTTGAGACTTGAGACGATAATTAGCACTACGTGTAGACCACAACAAGAATAATAATGTGAGTGTTCTACAAAATAAAGCATTCCAACATAATTGTCATCAATGAAGTATATTAATTAAGATGGATTCTGATTTGGAAAGTTACTTGGCAGATCACACAAGACTCATATAAATCACTTTCAGCATATTTTATACATATTAAAGGAAACCTTAAATCTCATGAACTTTACCTTAAAATTTAACAACTTTATATTTTTTTCTATATTTAATATCAACTGTAACTCTAGATATAACACCTTTTCGGAAAGATTCGATGAGATGACTTATAAATACGATCAAATAAACACAATGTATCAATTGAAGCTCGAGCGGCGCTCTGCTAGGGTTTCTTTTCCCTCTCTAGGGCTTGATCTCGCATTGTCGAGCTTGGTGTTTTCCCTGTTTGGGGCTTGATCTCGCATTGTCAAGCTTGGTGTAAAAGATCGATTTGGTCATCTTCCTTTCTTGAGGATCTATTCCCCTTCTATTGGCGGGCTCGTGGATGGTGTTCTATGGTGTCGCTTTTGAAGTTTTTGGTTTCGAATAGATTATCTGATGGGGGCGAGTATAGAGGCGGAGGGGTCGTCGATTAGAGGGCGGTGGATTTTTCTTTGGGACGGTGACCTCTGATTGTGATCTCCAGTAGGTGCTTCCAGGGTCATGGGAGAAAATTTTTGAGAAGCGCGGCCAAGGATGAGAGGAGATCCACCTGAATGTCGTCGGCGTTGAAACGGATGTGAACCTCAGTTTATCTTCTTTGATTCTACAGATCTCTTTTATTTTCCAATGCCTGATCAGCATCAAGGATGGGATGATCTGCAGTAATAATGGCTTGGTGCAAATCTTATTTTCTAACAAGCTGGATGCAGTGTCTCAGTTAACCGTCAATGTTGCCATTGCCAGAGCCTTTCAGCTTATAGTTTTGGCAGATCTTGTAGCCCATGATGATAATGTTGGGGCAAGGGATTGTGTTGAGGAAGGAGCTGCACAGACTCAGGTTTCAGGTGATTCTATTTTCTTCTTGCAGGGGAGAACTGATGAAAACATAGTGTTTCAAATCAATGGGAGATTATGGTGGAAGGAAGTAGAGCATAGGAGTTCAAAGAAGGAATGTTTGATCGCTAGGGATCAGGAGGAAAGTAGTGCTTTCAATGCTCAAATATTTAGTCACACAGTTGATTGGGAATTGAGTATGCTGAAGAGTATATTGGCTGAGATTGTTGTTGAATTCACCTGGGTAAGCTATGTTATATATTTGAGGGTATTGAAATTGGATGAAGCATGGTTTATCTGTCTTTTTAGTGAGATTAGGTGTATTTTTGGTCTAAGCAGAACATCTCTCAAATATAGGAGTGTTACCCTTGTTGTCATTGGTTTGGTTGGCTTGATGTGGAATGTTTTTCGGTAGAGAGGAGGGAAATTGGAAGGTCACAGTGCTAAGTTTTTGGATGCTGATTCAGTTTGTGACTGGTTTTGGTGAGTATGATGCTTTCTTTTTGGAATTGATGGCTGGTGTTTTTATGGTCTTTAATTTTATGGCAATGCTACGTGATGGTCGGGCTAGTATTATTATCTCGAGTTTGTTTAGTGGGATTGTACATACTATTCATCTAAGGCTTGACATGTGCCTATTCAGTATAAATGGATACACTGTTCTTATGATGGCAAAACATGGGCATGTCTAGTGTGTATGGAAACATTGTTCTTATTTGGGCTGGAGTAGTGATACTATCCTTTATTATCATGATGATTGTGGTTGCCTAATTTTCATTATGATTTTTGTTCTCCTTGAGTATCTTCTCTCAAGGAATCTGATCAGGAACCATTTCTATATATGGATTTTTGCGGAAGCATATTTGGCGATCGGGTGGCTTGTTCGTCAAAACTTCTTTAAACGGCTCTTACCCTTCCAATTGGGCATCTCATGATCCGTCGCAATCAATGGCATTTTCTATGGTTGATGTTGGTGACTTTACTTGCTGTAATGTTGAACCTTTTAATATTCGTCTTTACTTTGTTTATTTCCTTGTGGCTTGCTTTTTCTTGGTAGGCTGTTTGTTTGTTTTGGTACTTGTTGAGACTTTGTAAGTTTGTTGCTCAATTTAATGGTTCTTTCGTTGGCAAAAAAAAAAAAAGGATCAAATAAAACTTTTTCTCTTTGTTCTAAAAATGTGTACCAAGGGAATGATATTTCTATATGGTTCAAATTATTAGTTAAATATAATTTAAAGCAATACACGTTTAAAATAGGTATTCTTTTTTTCAATTATATCCTTATATATATATATAAATAACACATGAGAGATAATGGGGAATATTTATTGCAGTGAAAGAATAAGTGGAAATAGAGGCATACATTTAGTGAAGGTAAACATTAAAAGATTAATTTGAAATTTCGTAAAAAATGATTTGTTTCTTATATCTAGGACCATCCAGTATCCACGAGAGAGTGACTTTTCCTTGTAAAAATTAAGACCAGAGAGAGCTGTAATAAATGAATAAATATAAAAGTGAGAGAGCTGTAATAAATGAATAAATATAATAGTAAAGGTTGAGGTACAAATTACCCATTAATTTTTTCCCAAAGTGCATCAAACATTGTATATTTTCCCTATAAACATATATTTAAATTATGAGCAAAAATTCCAAGATCATTAATTACAACTTTAACACCATTACTGTTTTGTTTTCGTTGAGACACATGTTAGTTTTCTATAAACATATATTACAACATTGTGTAATATTTAACGGTTCTAATATTTTTACATTTATTTTAAATATTTATGAGTATTTCTGTATATTCGAAATGCATATAGTGTTTAATGCTGTGTTGATAAACACTCATGAATATTTTTATACAGCCACCCTTAAATTAAAGGAGTAATTCAATAGACAGATGAGACTGCCAAGAAGATGGTATGCCTAGAACGCTTAGGTGATAACGTTGTCCTCCCGACCCAAAATAGGCTGATGATATTATTTGTTATATTTAGCCGCATTTTGGTTTGGTAGGCATTTGACTCAACCCATTTTATTTTTTGAGGAATATTTTTTTTTAAAAAAACATGTATCATTATGTCTGAGACAACTTTATTTAAAACGATGTCAAATATTAAACGTGAACAAGTTTGATTTGACTTAAACCTGTTTGTTACCTGCAAAAATCTTCATAATAAGGAGAAGATTACAAACAAAAACAAGAAACAAGGCCCAACACAAACCCCTAAGAAATGTTAAAAAAGTTACAACTATTTGGCAAGTATTTCTATTTAATCGCCAAATATTATCCTATGCTTACTTGACATTCAATATAATCACTATTAAATAATTGTTTGTTCGACCTCCGGTTTTGATGACGCTTTTTTTTTTTTATCTAACCGACTAATGTGAGGCATCACATATGACAATTTCTACGGTGCTTATTTAGGAACACCGTTTCCCAAATGGTACACGTAAGTCGAGATAAACTATCTTGAAATCTGTAAAAACTATCTCGAAATTCGTTAAAATCATTTCGAAATCTATAAAACCATCTTGAAATCCGTAAAATACCTCAAAATCTGTAAACTCATTTCTCCCAACGGACTTTCCAAATACACATATAGTTGTTTTGTTCAATTTCTGTCATGCTAATTTTCAATATTATTGTGATAACAAGCTTGTTTTAATAACTAGATTTTGATTTCGAAATTTAACTTATGTTTGAGAGATGAGATGTTAAAATTGCCTGTGATACTACTCCCTCATAGTTCTAACGCGTTAGTTAAGCTATGACAAAGTGAGAAGCATTGAATGTAATAGTTGAACGGCTACATTTTCTCAGTAGCGTCTATTTTGCTTTTAATACCTATAAACTTGTTTCTAACAGCTACAATTTCACTAACTCGATAAGTTAAAATCGTAACAATGTGGTTCTTCCTCAACATATTAAAACGGTCGAGTATTAGTTGACAATTATGCTGATGTGTTTCCCTAAATCAGATTTATAAGTTAAAACATGAATAGGGGAGTTTGAAGATTAAGATTTGTGGAAGCAAATGAATCATAAATTGAGTTTTGCTGCAACGTCACTAGTAAAAAAATATGATATACCTGCGGAAAAAATCTGTAGGTAATTTCCTGCGGATTTTAAATCCGCAGGTCATTTTACCTGCGAAAAAAATCCGCAGGTAAAATTTCCTGTGGATTTTAAATCCTCAGGTAAAAATTACCTGAGGAAAAAAATCCGCAGGTAAATTTTTTTATAAAAAATATTTTTTAAAGTTTAAATGAAATTTACAAAAAAATTAATATTAAAATTTTTTAAAAAATTTTTGAAAAACTATAATTGTTTATTTTTATGTTTGTTTAGCATATTTTAGAGTTATTTGTTTAATCTAATTAAACAAGAAGATTTTAAGTAATGACATTAGCCATTACAAAATATTTTAAAGTTTATTAAACTAGGTCATGTGTTTTTTACATTAGAAGGTTGTAAAATGATTAAAATGTGTCTCTATATTATATTTTTTTTGCTCCACTCCAAATTATGTGGAAATTAAATGTATAATTATTTTATCAAATTGTACCAAATTAATTTGTTGCCGAGTTTATGTGTTCTTATCATATTAATTATTACTTTCATAAATATCATTAATTAAAATGATCATGATATATTTCAATTATTTGTATAATTAACATGGTCATGATCTTGTTGATCATTCATCATCATTCTCACTATAGTGTATACATTCTCTCATCTTCTTAACAAATTAACTCTTATTATTATAATATATACAAAAGATAATCATCTCACTAATTTCTCAAAAAATAGATTATACTTGTGATTAGATCTAATATACGATATATAGTATATAGAGAGGTGAAACCTTAAGAACTAAGAAAGTATATTTGACGTATATAGTGGAAAAATTTTGAAATTTTAATAAATTAGGTCAATGTTTTCTTTAAGATAAGAAATCAATGTCTATATTGTAATGTGTTAGAAGATATGTATATAAGTTTTGGTTAGTTAAAGTGAGTGAGTATAAATAATTTTATTATGACCTTTTTAAATTTGGAAATTTATATTTGATAAAATTGATTAAAACTTTTATTTTAGAAGGATGAAATTTTGGAGGGTAAGTTAAAAATTCAAATATTTAATGGTATATTGAAATTTTTTCAAATTTTTTAATAAAAAACTGAGAAAAATTAGATTTTTTTTAAAATAAAAAAATTTACTTGCAAATTTAAAATTTGTAGCAAAATTAAATTTAAAAAAATTACCTACAAAATTTAAATTTTTTTTTAAAAAATAAAAAGATTTACCTGCGGAAAAATTTTTCCGCAGGTAATGTATTTCATTTTCCGCAGGTAGGAAGGCTTTTAAATATTTGCTTTCGAATTTTTGTCCGCCACATCTTCCCTCCTTTTGTGTCTTCCTAAACTCAGATTGTCCGCCCAGTTGCATCCGCAACTTCTGTTGGCGCTGATCGTCCTCGGCATCTTCGTCGCCCTGGCCTCCTCCTTTTTCTTTGCTGATCTTTATGTCATTGTTGCAGCAGAAGAACCAGTACAGCGATGGCCAAACAAAGTAGAAGAACGAGATGGCCAAACAAAGTAGAAGAACGATGGCGCCAATAAAGGCGAAGCTGCTCCCACCACCATCATCTTGAAGGTCGACTTGCATTGTGGCGGCTGTGCTTCCAAGATCACTCGTTTCCTCAGGTGCTTCCAAGGTCTGCGCCCTTCCCACTCTTTCATTTCACACTCGCTCTTTCTTCTTTCTAATACTCACTTCCCATATCCTATGTCTCCTAATAATTCCGTTTCTTCTCTGATTTTTGCTCTAGCAGCTCATTTGTTTTCTTTAATTTCTCTACCGTCCCCACCTTTCGCTTTCAGTTTTTAATACTCTATTTACTTTCTTTTTACCTAACTCAAGTGAAATTCCACATTGTTGTTAAAGGAGTGGAAACTGTGACAGTAGATGGTGATTCCGGCATAGGTTACGATCACCAAATGGAATAATGGAGGGGGCACTTTACACGAATCGGCTTCCATAGACTCATATGTGGTCTTAGAGATTGTCGCTGTTGTTCATTCAAAAGCAGTTGTTGGAGCAAATGTTCATATAGGATCTGGAATGATTGTTGGGCCCTCTGTAATCATTGGCCATTCAACAAAAATAGGGTACAATTTAATTGTTTCCCCCATTCTTTAACATTGTTTGTTAGTTTTACATATCTTTTTGTGTAAAAGTTTCAAATTGCTGTTGAACTCTGAACTTCATGTGTTCTGCTTAAATATGTAAAAGCTTTTAGCTGATTATTGATAACAAACAGGACTTGATATCAAGTTTTCTCTGTATATAGAATATTTGATGGTGATTGGTAATGAGTTGTCTACACTGAGTGGCTAACCTTTTGGTTATTGCGAAAGACGGTTAGGAAGTAATTTTACTTGCTATTGGTGTTAGTCTTCATCATTTTAGCGATCATATCTTGTGCATGCTTTGCATTACATTCTATGTTTATAATTTGAATGTACATCTCATTAGATTAAATTCTGCCAAATGTCCATAATTAATTCTTTTGTGAGAGGTTAATGTAATTGTTGCAGGTTCGTGGAATTCATTCTCTTGCTTATAATTTAGTTATGTGCTTGTTTTTTTTTGTCGTCTTACTTTGGCTAAGCTTGCTTTGGCTAATTTTTTAGATTCAAGTTTTGGACAAGAGAAATCTTCCATAGGGAATGATTCAATTTCCAAGTCTCCACATCCATCAATTTGTAGCTTTTCTAGACATGGAAGGTATGTAGGTAGGGACTTTCTTAACCTGGGACAACTTCTTATATATATTTCCTTAAGGCAAGGGAAACATTCACCTTCAAAATGCATCCATTCTTTCCATTCCACCGTAATTTCAAATTTTAAATATTCAAGTGATGAAAAGGGAACAGTTGACAAATTATCCCCATAAAACTCTGATCCAATATACTTTATTACTGGTAATCCATAAATCTCAAGTTACTTTAGAGAGCGTAGTTGCCCCAATGGTGGTAAACAAAAGCAATATTTACATGCCCGCAGCACAAGAGATACTAAATTTGGCAGAAAGGGAGCATCAATCCAGTCTGCAAACCTTGTGCCACCATAGTTTCTAATAAAAAGCTTTTCAAGTTGACAAGAGGTTGGAGAGCTTCCAAAATGGACCTTTCAGTTTGTGAATCCTCATTATTTCCACTCCATCGCAATTTTAGTTTATTCAAGTGCTTATGATCTCTCATGTTGGCCTTCCTTGCATCCATTGGATCATTAATATTTTCCAACTGTGAAATTTCAAGACAGCCTCGAAGATTATTGAGTTTCCCTAACTCCATAATATTAGACCCACCATGCCTCCCACATAGAAGTCAGTCAATAATTGAAGATGTTTTAACCTTCCCATGTTCATTGGCATCTCCCTCCTAGAAGTCCAAATCAAATCAAGATGGTAAAGATTGATGAGACTCTGCAAATCTGGAGGCAATTCAACCAAACATTGACAGCCTTGTAATTTCAATGTTTGTAAACTAATCAGTTTACAAAATGAATCAGGTAACTTGCTGATCTGGGTGTTAGAAAGGTATAATGCAAATTGATCAACTTGTACACATCTAGAGGTAACTCAACCAAGCCAAAGCATGAACTCAGCTTCAAAGTTTGCAAATTATACAATGCACAAAATGAATCTGGTAATTTTTTACCTTGGCTAAGCTTATAATTTAGTAATCCAGGCCATCCATTTTCTTGTGGTCTTACTTTGGCTAAGCTTGCTACTGTTACAATGGATGAACATGGAAATGAAACCTTTGATGCTACTGGTGCTTTCGATAAGTTGCAGGAGGTGAATGCTTCTCTGCAAAACTGTGTGTGTGTGTGTGTTAAATGAAGTTAATGAAGTCAATGAATTTCTTGCTACTTGGGGATTTTTGTAGGAGCTGTGATTAAGCTTTATCTTTTGGAGGCACTTCTACTTGGGGATATTTGCAGGAGCTGATAATGTATGTGGTTGGCGTGGAATACACTTGCATTTTATCTGCTACCTTCTTTTGCTATTAAATTTTTTTTGGTTAAATAGTTGCTTGCAAATCTTGATGTCTGATTTTAATACATGTCATTTCTCAGAGCATCATCCATGTCACCAAATGCAAGAATGGCCAGAATAGCTTCGCTTGAGAACACGTTGAGCATATCTTCTAATTCATTGGTGGCAATGCCATCTCAACTTTGTGATGTAGAAGAATTTGCTTATATGGGGCAACTATTTTTTTTTTTTTGGCATCAAGTTTTGCTTGATGCTACTTATGTAGCCCTTAAGACTATGTGCTTTCATGTGTAATCATAGGGGCAGTTTTTAAATTCATTCACTGAATTTTACCGGAACTTGATACGCTCCATTAAATTCATTTGAGTGGAAGGACGGTCTCCATATGTATATTTTAGTCCAATGAATTTTCAATGAAATATATGTTTTTGCTCAAATTATTGATTCATTTAATTTTGTTTGATGGTAAAAAAATTTGTAGCCATTTTTTTAGATTTTCTAATACACAAAATACCAATATTTATTTTAAAAAAACATTTTTTAATTTCTTATGATTTTCCTGCGGATTTACCTGCGGATTTTACCTGGGGATTTTCTTGCGGATTATACATGGGGATTTACCTGCGGATTTTCCTGCAGATTTTACCTGAGGATTTACCTGCGGAAAAATCCGCAGGAAAATAAATTTCTATGAACCGAAATCCGCAGGAAAGTTTTTTCCTGCGGATTTTTAGCCGAAATCCACAGGAAAATCCGCAGGAATAAATAATTTTTTTTGTAGTGCGTGCTCACGGCTCATTAGTGTAAACTTTCAACGTAAAAATGTCAGTTAAAAAAAGTGATGTGAATGCCCGTGGATATGCTGCCTCATCATTAAAAGACTTTTAGCGAATTGTTGCGGTAACGATTGCCACTGAAAGTATTAGTGGCAGCAACCCTTCGACAGTGACAAAAAAGTCACCATTGATACTTTCACAATTATTAATAAAAATAATAATTTACTCTGGTGATTGGCAACTCATTGCTGGCCATGCACCACATCTCCATCATTCCATGCACAACACATATTGCCACATATATATCATCTCACCTATAGGCATATGTAGCCACCTCGCACTGCCATGTGTTGCAGCTGATAAATCTAAAAGTTTGCCTTCTTCAGGAACTGAACCTCCAACCCCTTGGGATTATACATGAGCCTTTACCAGCATATTTAAATATATATATATATATAAAATATTTTACTATATCATAATTTATAATATTTATACACACAACCACGTATTTATGTATATATTATTTGTACATATATCAATATATACAATATCTAATATTATAAGAAACTAAAAGTAAATTGGACGGTAATTTTAATGCATGTGTTATTATTTTATATATTTGTATTTTATTTTATATATATATATATATCATATTATTGATTGCATAATAATTTTTATACACTTGTATAATTATTAATTTCATAATTTTATTTTTTAAATATTATTTTTAATAAAAAATTTATAAATAAAATAAATATTAAATTTCTTATTGAAAAAGTCACCATTGAAAGTATGCCTTCAGTGACGATGGAAAAAGTCAATGCAACAAATTGTTGCTGAAAGTCTTTCTTTTATAGTGTGAATTAGTAGAAATGGTTAATTATTCTCAACATAATAAACTAATATTCGAATTGCAAATGGGAGAAGTGTCCAAGTTTAATGTTTGACAATATTTCGAATGAAATTACTTCTAATAAAATGATACATATAGTTAATAAAAGGATATCACAACTTACCCAAAGGTTTTCGTAGTTTATGTTTTTAAATCAAGGATAGGATACACCTTCGTGTCATGATGATGAATCACAACATTTTTTTTCAAAGAAATATATTCCATGCCCTTATTGAAGTAGCAAGATAACAAATTTTCAAATATTAAAATTTTTTTTAGTAAGCTGATTATTTATAATAAATATATTTGATTTTTTAAAATACTTCTCGTTATTCATATTGATAAAAAGTCTTTAATATATAAGGTAAAATAGATTAAGATTTCATATTTGGAGCTATAAAATCATGAATTCAAATCTCATTGTTAATGTGAGAACTTTATTAGTTAGCAACTTTTGAACGCTCTTAATTATAAATCTCTGAATGAATCACAAGAGCCACATGTCCTCACGTTTGACTTGAATATTTGATTTTGATGTAGTAACTGTTGAATTAATTGTGGGTCCAACACTCCAACTAATTAATCAAACCTTACATTGTTATCCTCAATAATCATATTTTCATGACCAATTGTTTTCAAATCCAGAAATGATTATGGATATCGGAAACATCAATGAAAAGTCTTCGTTTGAAAAGTTTTACTACTAGAAGAATATGGATTAGAATACGTACGGATGTGTGCCTTGTGTGGTGCGAATCGAGAAGATACCATGCATGTACTGAGGAATTGTGGGATTACAACAGCGTGCGGGGTTGATCTGGTTCCCATCTCTCTTAAATCTAAGTTCTATGAAATGACAGATTTGGGACGATGGTGCAACAACAAATGTTAATGGGGTTCTATGGTGCAATTATTTCAAAATTCACAATCAACAGGTATGGTTAAACAAAAATGCAGAAGTATTCAGGAAGCAAGTAAAGGATTATCAACATGTTTTGGCAAAACTCACATTATAATGTGCTCGGATTTTAATTTATGCCATAACCAACTTGAATTAACAAATCATAACCAACTTTAATATTGTGGGGTGTGTTAAAATAATTGTGGATGGTGAGTGTGATGGGGAAAGACGAATGTACGTTGGTTCTGCTACATAGCCAAGACCACAATGGTTTGCTATTGGATGGTTTCATCTTTGGCATTGGCAAGGGAAAGAGCCTTCATTCTGAACTCTGGGGCATTCCTTAGAGTTTCAAAAGAGTGTTGGATATTTTTTAAATGATTAGTTTGTGGTTGATTAGTTTTAAAAAGTGTACTCTTTCTTCCCCAAAAGGTGTTGCAGAAACATATTCCGTAAATTGAAATAAAACTCATTTTACATACTTATTTTGTTATTAATAAATTACGTTGAAAAGTATAACACACAATATTTTTGGTGTAATGCTTAAATGTCAATAGCATATCGAAGCACATGGACAGGCTTAGGATATAAAAAGAGGTTAAGTGAACTGGGTCTCAAGGCCAATACATACCTCCAAGGTTAGAGAGCGTTTATAGAGGAATATATACAGATTACTTATTAATAAGATCTTCACATCGTCAACAAGCTTTAAACTCATGAATTTGTGAGATACGAATCAAATTTTTACTAACGGGATCAATCTTTATTTCATTCCCTTTTTTTGGGTCTGATTTCCACTGAATCAAACTGAGTGTAACTTGGGAAGCAGAATCACATGCCAGGTTGTTTTTTTTTTTTGTAGGCATTGATCACGTGGATCATCTGCAACTACGGTCGTCTGTATTTAGCAGGCATTAATGTAGCTTGCTCCCTGTGCCCACGGTCATTGACACCACAATTAAAGTCACACAAAGTGTGTTTCTTTTCACCTCATCTTCAGGGAAATACAAAAAAATCAACAATTGAAAATTTGCTGCCCATAAGTTTTATCATCTCAAATTCAAACGTACAGACACATTTATAAATAGGAAGATGATAAATAAAGACATTGGTAAAATGAAAATCTAAAATCAGGTATTTACTATAAAATAAATTGTGAATTACTTATAAGTAGTTGTTAATGCTTTATTAGAAATGCTAACAAAACCGATTTGGGATTTTGCAATTTCTAGAATAATTTTTTGTCACTTCCCCTATATAGATCAGTACTCCATCCAATACAAAAACCAAAACTATTGTTGTTTAAGGTTGTGCCATACTACTCCTTTAGTCTTGTTTATAAGATATGAGGAAAAAAAATTCTTTTTTCTCCATTTTGTAAGGCATCATATGAGATGGCTAATTTGCATATATTAAAAAATATTTTAAGTTATTTTTTTGTAAAATATATTTAATGATATTTCTAGAATACCCTTTACCCATTGCATCGGAAACTACATACTCCCTAATGGAAAAGCCTTTAATATATCTAATCTAAGGGATGATTTAAGAAAAATAATTTAAATTTTACGTTTAGGGGAAAAACTGCCTAAGTAGTTGCTCATGCATTTGGAAACTGAAGGAAGTATTTATTTCCATGCGGATCAGGAAATATTTAAAATTTCATTAATTCTACATTAAATTTCAATAACTTTTTAAAATTACTTCTATTTAATATCCATTATATCCAATGAGAATAAAATTAACACAATTATAAAAGAACGGAAAATGATCCATTCAAATAAAAATTTAAAATGTGATTTATGAGTGAAAAAAGAATTTATTTTCTTTCAATCTTATAAATAAGACAAGAGTAGCATCAACAAAACGATATTGGAGGGGGAGTATATATTACGATACATAATTAATAGAAGAGGGAGATAATTTGTGGGAAGAGAACAGATTATTGGAGGGTGACAAAATTTGTAAAATGTCGATATTAATGCAAAAAAGAAAAAAGAAAGCCTAAAACAACAAAAGGCGGACAATTATACTAGCATGGATAAAATTATACTTCTTCTTATGAACAATAAAAGTCACTTTTAAAATAATGCTTAGTCCATAATGTAAGTCACTTACAGCTCTCATTTTCAATTTTACCCTTATAATTAATGTTCAAACGTGATCCTTTGTAATTTTCTTTCTCCTTTAAAGAATGATTTAATATGAGTTAAGTTAAACAAATGCTTCAATATAAGATAGATTTATTGAGTTAGCTGTTATTTAGATGAATTAGTTAGAGTGATTTATATTATGTAACAAAGTAAATTCTAGTTTTAATCATCGGCTATAAATATCCACATAGCGCGCACACAACGTTGGCATCAATAGAAGCAAAAGCTCACCAGAAAGTGCAGAAATCACAATGCTTTGCTATACACAAGTAATAATCACAGCTTTTGCAACAACACTTGTCTTCTTTCTTGTTTATTACAATCGGAGAAGACGATGCTGCAAAAATCCCTTCTCTACTGATTGGCCTATACTGGGAATGATACCACCAATTCTCAGTAACTTGGGTCAGATTCATGACTATGTATCTCAAGTTTTGCATATTCATGGAGGTACTGGGAACTTCCTAGGACCTTGGTTTGCTCAAACGAACTACGTTTTGACTTGTGACCCCATGAACGTACATCACATTATGAGCAAGAACTTCGTCAACTACGTAAAGGGACCTGAGTTTCGTGAAATCTTCGAAGCTTTAGGTGATGGGATTTTCACTGTGGACTCAGAGACGTGGAGATACCACAGGTATCTTCTCCATTCTTTGTTCAAATCCAAAAGCTTCAAGAATTTTCTTGAGAACACAGTTCAGAAGAAGGTATCGACTTGTCTCTTTCCTCTTCTTGATCACGTCGAAAGGCAAGGAATCGAAGTGGATTTGCAAGATGTGTTCAATCGCTTCAGCTTTGACACTGTTTGTTCAACAATCCTGGGATTTGACCCTAAAAGCCTCGTTATTGGCTTCCCAGACGTAGCATGTGAAAGGGCTTTTAATGAGGTGGGTGAGTCAATATTCTATAGACACATAGTACCAAGAAGCATTTGGAAGCTTCAAAGATTGCTTGGAATTGGAGCAGAGAAGAAGATGGCTGAAGCATGCAAAGTCTTTGACCAGTTCCTTCAAGAAAGCATAGCATCCATGAAAGAAGAGCTAAGCAAAAATAATGATAATAATAAAGAAGACGATTATTGCTTGGTAATGGCTTTAATGAGGGAAGAAGAAGATGGAGAAGAACGTGTGGATGACAAGTTTCTGAGGGACACAGCTTTTAATCTTTTCGCAGCAGGTAGAGATACAATAGCTTCGGCCCTCACATGGTTCTTTTGGCTTGTTGCTACACATCCTTCAGTGGAAGCTAAGATACTTGAAGAGATCAAAGAAGATCAAGAAAATGAAGCTTATAATAATAAGAATCGAGTATATCTCCATGGAGCTCTCTGTGAAGCTCTGAGATTATTTCCTCCAATACCTCTTGATCGCAAGCAAGCAATTAAACATGAAGTACTCCCTAGTGGACATGAGGTTAGTCCTAATTGTACGATACTATTATCTTTGTACGCAATGGGGAGAGATGAAGTTATATGGGGAAAAGATTGCTTGGAGTTCAAGCCAGAGAGGTGGATCTCAGAGAGAGGAGAAATCATCCACGTACAATCAAACAAGTTTTTAAGTTTTAATGCAGGGCCAAGGACTTGTTTGGGTAAGGACTTGTCTTTTATTCAAATGAAGATAATGGCTACTTCTATTTTGTGGAATTATCATGTTCATGTAGTGAAAGATCATCCCATTTCTCCAAAGTTTTCAATAGCCCTTCGGATGAAGTATGGTCTCAAAGTTCAGATCACAAGAAGAGTTTGATTATATGAATATGATGGAAGAAGGAAATAATGTATTCCTAGTTTATGTTTTTGAAGTATTGATGGTTTGAGGAAAAGTAGTTGGCATAGCATTTAATTTGTTGTACGCTAAAATAGTACAAAGCATTTAAGAATGTTTGGTAATATATGGTACAGTAAGGATCACTAGAAACGCTAGTTGAATATATGATTTTTAGCTTGATTATCGTTTGTTTGATCGAATCTACGTTTTAGTCTTTCTAATTCTACATCTTTGGATTTGATAATTATAATTTTATACCGAATTAATTTGAGTTTAAACATATAGACTGAAATGAAAACTTGTTAAAAATATGAGGATTAATTGTTAAATGACTAGAATAAATCTTTTTAAAACTAGATGATCAAAACCAATGATTTAAAATTATAAAGATCAAAATCCATATTTAATCAAATACAGGGATTGACAATAGTATTAACCCCTCTTAAGGCCAACACAAAGTAGAGAATGCCAAGGATATTAAAGAGTGTAGTAAAACAGGATCTACTAATTAATGATATATTTAGAATTTATTATGACTAAATCACAATTATTCTATTTTACCTTCTATGTAATCGGCGTTAAAAACACTATGCTTTGTAGGCTGTTTAATTGCTAAGGGTCAAGCCTAAAAAAACAGCCTACACTTAAACTCTGACATTAGATTTTTGTTACAATCTCAAGTCTATTTAGCTAAATCTTAACCTGTCTTAATTTATTTTCACCTGTATACCTTAGGAAAGAGATTGAAGGATCTCAACCAAACAACCAATGTTTTATCTATGATTCACTAACTCAGACTGAACTGGCAGATAAAAAATCGACAACCCAGCCTCCAGTTCGGTTTGGGTAGCATTTTGATCCCAGATTGGGGTTAACTTAAAGTAACCCGGTCGACTCGGCCGGTTTGGTGGGTCGACCGGGGGTCGGCTGGGTTACTCTTTTTTTAAAGAAAAGTTTTCTTTTTTAAAAACCAAAATAATGTTTTTTTTAATTTGGAAGGTAAAAGAAATGAAAAACAGAACTCCTTCCCCACACAAGCCTATTGCTGATTCTGCATCTACTTATCTTCTTTTTAATTTATTTAAATAAATGATGAATTATTTTAAAATTTCAAATTTGAAAGTTAAAAATAAAAACAGAACCCCCTTACCATATATATATATATATATTTTGATACTTTGTTAGGATGAATATTTTAAAATTATAAATAATGTTGGATAATAAATAAGTTATAAGTATATGATTAATTTGATAATTGTTACTTTATTAATAATGGAATCGACTGTTTAATTTTTGGAATTTTCAATTTTGAATAACTTAATTGTGTTAATGTGTGATGAGATTTATTTTTATTTTTTTATTCCTCACCGATCTAACCCACTGACACTTAACCCACTACCTTATCCAATTCAATCATAGTTGTGGCTTCTTATTCCTTGGTTTTATCATCTCACCGACATTATCAATTATATATTGAGCTCCATATTTTTCTTCTTTTGCTTACATTGATCTAATCGAAAATTAGTTAAATATGCCTTTCAGATTATTAAAAAGAAAGGTGGAAAGAAGTTCTGACATGAGATCGGCCTTCTTTAATCTCTTTTTTTTAATGTATTTCTTTCTCTGTTTTTTTTTGAGTGGTTTTGCATGAAGATAGTTAAGGTGGCCTGACATGAAGAAAAAACTCAATTAATACGTTGGATAGAGGAGGCCTGATGTTTCAAAGAGCTGCGAATACATAAGTAAATTATTTAAAGTTTATTTTATATTTTTTGTCTAAAAATATTGCGTATTTTGATTGGTTAATGACTGCTATCATTATTTTTATGAATTTCTAATGTATATAATTAGATTTAAGAATTTCTTTAAATCTCATTAATTTTATATTAAAATTTAATAACTTTAATAATTTTACATCTATTTAATATATACTCCACCGTAAATGGACACGGTCTATGTAATAATATATAAATGGCATAATTTTATAATTATGTAAAATATTTAATGAAATTCTTATAAATTAGGAAAAACCCTTTTCTGTACTTCATAAAAAGGATATGAGATTGTAGAAAAGTTAAAATAATGTTTACGTAATATGTTTTTATACATGTCTGCTAAAGTCTTAAATGACATTAAAAAAAAATTGAAGCACATTAAATATATAAAACTACTCCCTCCGATCCATTTTAAAAGTTTCTTTCTATACGGTATACCTAGCTCACAAAAAAAATATTTATCAATGAGATCAATCATTAAAAGTTACCAAACAATTATTAAATGAGTGTATTTTTTTAAAAAGAAATTGTTTTTTAAGATATTTATTAATTCAATTTTTAACTTTATTTTTATCCTTGAAAAATTAGTTATTCATCTTTTATAAAAGAAATCATTCAACCATCTCTTTTTCGGCTTTTCTACTTATAAGTCAAAAAAATAGTATAACTAATTTTTTTTAGTATAGAATGCACACATTTAATTCGACCAACAAGTATATGCATTGTCTACAAAATATTGCAAAAAATTGCACATTATGAAATATCCACACACATACACACACACGCACGCACGTGACATATTTTATAGTGAAGAATAACTTTTATGTATAATAGTACTGAATTTTCGACATTTTCTTTTTTTATATGTATATTTGTGCAATATGAATATAAATAAGTTTTTAAAAGAAATGTTTGGTGAATTATATTGGTTTTTTTTTTTATTTTTCTTCATCTTCCTAGATACCTGGAGTATAAAGATAAAGGGTAAATTTCTTCTAATCAAATAAGAATTTAAACTCTCAATTACTTGCTTATGTAATGAGAGCTATTACTATTCAAGCCAACCTGAGTTGGTGCCCGAAGAGCTTTAATTTTATTAAAACAAATAACTTAGCGGTGCGAATAATAAATTTGGAATAAAATTGATTTCTTAAAATATATTTTCTTAAATTATGATTTACAAAATTGATTTATATCAATTGATTATCAAATTAAAGGCTTCTTTTTGCATCTGCTTAGGCTTTGAAATCTTGTGAGTTTCATTTTCTACTCATAAAGGTTGCCCAATCATCCACTTAGACACACACACACACACACATGTGTATGCACATATGCTTGTTAGTTTCGTGTTAATGTGGTTCCATAAACTGGGCTCTCATATATGCTTTAGATTCACATAAGATGTAGTGGACCAATTTCACTTATAGATCGTTTTACATATTCTCATTTGAATAAATTTATTTGTGCCATGATTTTAATGAATTTCTGAGATCTAACTCACCTAAAATTTTATTTATACCAGAAAAAATTGTCGTTTTAATCAACAAATTGGTGGTTGAGGTAAGAAGTGTCTTCATTTCCGTAAGAAGAAAATTCACAAACTCAAATTTCAGGAAGTTTACTTGTTGGAAAAAGGAGAAAATATTTACATTCTAAACCTCAGAAATGATTAGTTTCAATACCAAAGTGGCTTGGGGACAGCCTCGGTAGCTAAGTCTTTTCATACCAATGGAGGTTTGATTTAATAGAAATATTAATCCCTCGTAACGTGATGAATCAATAATTATATCCCCATTAAAAAATGTATACATTTAGTACTCAACAATGCCTATGGTCACCTTCAATATGAGTATATTTGTGCCAAACAAAAAAATATCCTTCCATAAAAAATCAAGAGCACTCATATTGAAATAAATATATAAACAATAAGGGGAGTACTAATTATCTGGTGTAATAAATATTTATTTCTCATCCAAATCCCACAAATTTAAAACCTTGGATGAGGATAGGATAATGTAAAGGGCTGAATGTTCACTCCACAACCTAAACTATCTTCTAAGGTGTAATCAGCCCCCCAAAGTATGTAATGGTGCAATTTTGCCCTTACTGTATTAAAATTAGTTCAATTTCAAACCTAGCTAACAAAATTGGAAACGTTCATTTCCCTAAAAATCAAGGTTCAAAAAATTGGTCGGGTACTAAACTAGGTGAGACGGTGATTCAAGGATTGGTGGGTTAGATCGAGGTCAACCTGAAGTTAGATCGGCTATATTAAAATAATATAATTTATTAGATTATATTTTTATTTTATAGAAAATAATAGATAAAACCTAGAATATTATTTTATTTTATCCATATTTTAAATTTTTTAGAGTATAATTAACTATCAATGATAAAAACAATTGAGATAAAATAATTTTATTTTATTTTATTTCCTCATGAGTAAAGGTGTTTAAATAAAAATAGAGAATTAAAAACTAGTTTTGTTACCATATTTTTTAAAAAAAATTAATGAATCACATATTCCTACTTTAGCTCCTTTTTTTCTGTTTTCCAATATTTCAAGTTTTTTTAAGAAAACCCGTGGACCGGTCCTGTCCGATCAGTTTATTATACTTTGCCAAAAACAAAATGAAGACCCACCACCAGCTCTTCCGAAGAACATGATTGGCCTATTTGTATTGATATTGGAAAAACATATTTATAAAACACCTCTCATGTATTATATCGTCAACTGTTAATTAGACTGAAAAAAGATCTCCTGCAATTAATCCAAACATGCATAAAGAAATTGAGGACAACGCTGCCAAAGAAGATGAAGAATACAATGATTTCGAAGGACTGGAAGATGAACAGGATGAAGACAACCGTTAGAGTAAGATTCCCAAGTCTAACGAGGACTCTACACCAAATCTCTAAAATCTTCACGATACTAATATTCGTCAGATTCTGATGATGAATCCACGTCAATTAGAAACGGAGTCCAACGATTCGATGCCATCGCCATCCGCCCCGCCTTCTACATCTCAAACCTATTTCTGGTGATGAATCCACCACGCTCGCTCATCTCTGCGTAGCAGTTTCTATCTTTATCTGCATGAAACTCCCGACTTTTACATACCAGACTCCCTCTCACGTTTTAAGCTTTGTCCAAAGCTCCTTTGATCAAATGAATGACGCCAACAAGTATCACTACAAAACGGAATTAAAATTCCAATTTCTCCAAATAAAGAATACAGCGATTAGTATAATTGAGTGAACCCATTTCCAATAGTGAAGGAAAACCTTGGAGAGAGGGAGGGGATGGAGAGGTTGAACCTGTAGAAAACATCTCATAAAATAACATGAATAGGAAAATGTCGATGGGGTGAGCATCTTCATTAAACAGATTTCTTCATCCATCGTGAGAGATCAGCAGTAATGGAACTTAGAAAATGGGGAACGTTTTCAATTCTGTTGGTGAGTTTGGATTGGATATCAAAAGCACTTTTGTGATCTCAGTTTCATTTGCTACCCATAAAGTTTGAAACACAGATCAAACACAGTCGCTTCATATATTTATGGCCGTCGATAGTGTGTTTGGATTGGATGTCAAAAGCAGTTATGTGATCCAAAGTCCAAACCATGATTCCAGTGCTAATTAGCCACATGTTGGGTCTAGCTTCAAGTGTTAATTTCTCACAATATAGTGAATTAAAGTTCAAATATTGACTAGAAGATGTATCACATTTAATGTCAAACAATGCTTTAAACAAGACTGCATTCACTAGAAAGATATTTGCGTTGTGCTTAGGGGAAAAAAACTCCAAACCAATTCTAAAACCCAAAAATATGGTTTCAGATAAGCACACCATTCCAGTGTACGACGAAACATATTCTCACAATCTTTCCAAAATAGATTCTCCAAAACCTATTTCAAAGCCCGTAATAGGTCATATGATTACATCCCAAAATTACCGAACCGGAAAAAAAAGCTTACCTCAATCTCTTGAAAAGTATAGAGAGCAATCTAAGCTAAAAAGTAAAATAGAGAGGCTAAGAGATTGTTTGGATATAAGGTTGAAAATAGCTTTTACAGATTCCGAGGCAAAACCTAGGTTTTGGAGAGTAGATTTTGGAAAATAGCTTTTACAGATTTCGAGGAAAAACCTGGGTTTTGAAAAATGATTTATGTTTGGGAAGTTATTAGCTTTTATGGATTCTGAAACAAAAAAGTGGGTAGGAAAGAGGAAAGTAGGAAAGATAAAGAGAGAAAAAGTAGGAAGAAAAAAGAAGAAAAAGTAGGAAAGAGAAAACCTAGGTTTCAAACTAAGGTTTTGTAACCAAAATATCTTTTGGGAATTTACTTGGACAAAACCTCGGTTTTGAGATAAAACCTAGGTTTTGAAACCAAATCAAAGTTTCAAAAGTGGTTGCCAAACAAGCCTCAAGTTGCTTTGGATGTTTTGGGAGGGGACATGTTGTCGATGAGGGACATGATCGTCTTGGTAGTTAGGATCTTAACCACCACCACTACACCTGCATATACAACCAAGACTGCAACAATTGAAACGATACAATAATTATTTGTCACGCACCAAAATTTAGAGGTGACCGGCACGGACTATGAGAGATCTCACACTCCGTAAGCCTTTGGTTTGTAAGCATATGTTATTCATCAAACTGCTAAATAACACAATGATCCATTTCTTTTATTCTCAATATTATGTCATAAAAACATTCTAGCTGTCAACATATAATAAAGCACAGGAACCTTACCTATAGAGTACGTGGAGCGTCTAATCTTTACAAATAATGCATACACATAAGTTTTATATACACCAAGTAGCAGACACAACATAAGTCAACACATTTCTAAAACAACAATGAGGCTTTTCATTGCTCAACCAGAGGCATAGGGTCAACTGGGATATCTGAAGCCAAAATAAATTTCCGGTGAATAACGTCCCATGAATATAATTATATAAATTCAATAAAATTATCTAAATGATTTAACTACGATAAATATCGTAACAATTCTGATTTTCGGCAGAGTATAATCAAATCACATTTAAAACTGCATAACAAATCATTTCTCAAAGAATCTCAACTTCGTATTAAAACCATTCATTTGTCAAAATCGATTTAAAAATAATATTTTCAAATCTAAATTTTCAGGAGGACTTCAACAGAACGTAATATCAGGCGTGGACACACAATCCACGAGGGTAAATAACCAGGCGCAGCTCAAGGCTACGAAAACAGGCGTGAACACACAGTTCACGAGGGTAAATAACCAACAGGCGCGGCTCGAGGCCACGAATAACAGGCGCAGGGATAACCCCACAAATAACAGGCGTGAGTCAATGCCCACGAATATCAAGCGAGCTCGAGATTAACCATGGTGCACCAAGGACTAACAGTACTGCTGTTAGTAACCAGCGTTCTGTATTCAGTCCTTTCAAAACATTTTCAGGCATGCAAGGGATCAATTTCCAAATCATTTTCAATATTAAAAATTATTTAAAATACTTTATAACAAGGATCCCAGCATGAACATTTTAAAAAAAATATCTCAAACTATTCTTAAGCATGCATAGAGTATATATCAAAACCATTTTCAAGCATGCATAAAGCGTGAAAGTTTTATTTCTTTTCACCATCTCTATGCATGAATTAAAATTCCAAAAGTCTTTCATTTGGCTTCCATATTTGAATATTCAATTCAAACCAAATTGAAAACGAATGAATAACATTAAATAAATTCCTCAAACATTTCTCTTCATAACATAAAAGAGAGAATCAAATAATTCCGATAATCTTTTATCAACAAAACCATGCTCAAATGTGGCAACAAATAATAAAATAAGAAAGGTGGTAAAAAGCACTTTATAAAAATTATAATGGGATGCTATTCACTCACCTTTATGCTCTTAATTTATAATATTTCTTTATCCTTCAACCTTCAACTCATTTTCTCCTTCCTCTCCTAACAACAATATATACAATATTCAATCAGCACCAATAATATTCCTGAATTTATACCAAACTTTGAAAAATCATAACTTACAATTTACTTATTCAAAAATTGCATTCTAGGATTCTATTTAAAAATTATCATGAGTACTATTTACTTGCCAAATTTCATGGTTAACAAAGACCATTTGACCAGTTTAAAACCTACTCAAAATCAGCCGCTTCAGCAGGAAAAACTGTTTTCCCAGCTTTCTGAACCAAATTTGAAAAATTCATAACTCAATCTACAAAACTCCAAATGCAGTGGTTCAAAGCTCTATTTAAATATATTTTTATCCTCTATAAAAGAAAAATAATAATCAATATCATAATTTTCTCCTTCACTTATCAAAATTACGAAATTGCCACTGCCTCCCCAGGAATTCCAGTTTTTCTGCACCACTTTGCAAAATTCATAACTTACACTCTACTCACCCAAATGATGTGTTCTAGGTCTCATATTACAGCTTAAGATGTGCACTAAATTTTCACAAAATCTCAGGGGCAGAGAACATCATTAACTGTAGCTTTGCATCTCATAAACCCAAAGACTCAAATCAGAAACAGCACCATCTTAAAGAATCGGAATTTCTCTTCTTCTATATTTTTTTAGCATCAAAATATACTGTAGAAATTAGATCAAATAAATTGTGGGCCAGTGTATGTAAGGCCCATTAGGCTTAGTAGTCCATTATCCTTATATGCGGGGGATCCTCTTATATGATAGGAGAATGCACCAGCGTGAGGAGATGTGTGTGTCTGTACAGTAATTCTTTCGAGGGATGAATAGAGATTTCTCCAGGTTTATTGAGACCATCAATATTTTACATGGTATCAGAGCGCCAGGTTCATTTGGCCAATCTTGACGCATGGAGCATCCCTACCCAACTGCGCTTCAAATTGAGATCTGATCAGGAAGCAACTCCAAATCAAGAAGTAATGCAGTGGTTCACTGAGTCAACATCTGGTTCGCAGTCGAAGTTGCTCGAGTCCTAATCTATTTAAGGTCATAACCCTATTCATGAAGAAAGAATGTGCAAGAAAGTACTTCTTGCTTATCGAAATCGAGATCTCCGTCGAGCTTCACTAGACAGGATTGTATAGAAT
>JANTPZ010147874.1:0-28348 GCA_025593235.1 Vachellia pachyceras | reverse complement strand
GCCTCCATCTTCCTCACATCACCATTTTTTCAGACACACACCACACATAACACAAAAACAGAGCACACAACTTCCTATTTCATACTACACCATTTAAAATCTATCCACACCATTTAATACTACACATTGCATCTTACTAGCTTCCCCATCAAAGTTAAGAACAATAAATTAACATTAAATAGTTAAACCCACCTGAACCCTTTCATCAAACCACCTATACAGGGCACAATCGCACAGCGCAGCCTCTCCAACATTTAGGGCAAAAACGCACAGAAACTAGGTGGAAGAAGAAGATGGAAGATCAAATCTTTGGAAGAACAAGATGGAAGACGGTTATGCTGCTCACTCGAGTGACTTCGTTGTTCTCCGTGCTACACTCTTCCCGCGCGAATGGAGACAAAGAGAAAGGCACCAGCAGCGAGAATGGAGATGCAGAGAAAGCTACCAGCAGATTTCCCTTTTCAAGCATCAAGGGCATATGTGTCTTTTCCCTCCTGAAATTAATTGCAGACTGGTACCTTGGGACTGGTGGTTAATTATTTAAAAATCTGGGACCAATTGTTAAATATCTCTCTTGTGTGGGACTGGAAACTAAATCTCCCTTAATATTAAATGCTTGTTGATCATTTTATTGATTTATATTTAGTTTGAATTCAACCTTATAAAGTATATTATATATTTTTAAGGCGTATTATTTATAATTTAAATTAGATATTTTATGTTTAAATTTTAGTGTCTTTTTATAAATTAAATTTATGAAAAAATATTTCATTTTAGGTATTAAAAAAATAAAAAAGATATTTCAAATCAAAATTGAAAAAAATTATAGTTAAGAAAAAATATTAAAAAGAGAGTTGACGGGTCAGCTGTATATATTCCCAACCCATACATACGGGTATTTGAGCTTTCTGCCAGCTTGTAACCGGTAAGCTGACCCGCATTAGTTTATTCTTGAATTACCCTCCTTTCCACAGCACATTCTCCTCCCGAAAAATTTAAAAGAATCGAGAAAGGTTATCAGATTACTGGCAATGCCCTCTTTTATCATCCAAGAGAAGCATACTGGCATTCTCATAATTTTCGACGTCATCCAAATTTAACCATAAGCGCAGCCATATGCTTGAGAAGATGTCTGAGTCCATGAATTATTTCAAACGATAATCAGTAACTTTGTGCAATACAATAAGAATTCATGACTTACAAAAAGTTGGTTATAAAACAATTTCCCTGCACAAGGGCAATGGGATTGATGTTTGGTTTTGACTGATTTCGGAATAAACATAACTTGCAAAAAAGAACATTTTAAATCTGTGGCAACGAGTTGGAAGATCTGCCGGAACATCTGCACTAGCCTGCCACGTGAAGGAACAGTTTTAGTCCAGGTGTCATGGAAATAAATGATGACGCCTGTAACCAACATAATTAAAAAAAAATGGCTATACCAGCAACCCAAAGCTTAAATCATTCGAACAAGTCAGTTACGCTCTTCTAAAATGAAGTATAGCATCAATTCATTCTCTTGGGATTTCTGTCGTTAGCTTCAACAGAGAGAAAATGACTCATAACAGGTTTGGCGTCGACTTATTATTTGTAGTGCTCACAGTAAATTTGTTACATAACTTCTAAACCAGCCCTGGACTTCCTAGAAGGAAAACTTTTCTATTCCTGATTCTTATTAGAGCAGAATAAGGGCCCGGTATACCTTAAGATATCTTGTTAACATTCTTGTAGTACTGAAATTGAATCCCTCAACGGGTTCTCCTTTAGTTCGAGATGCGTTAAGTTGCTTTCTGACTTTAGTGGCCAATGACTGCATAAACATTCAAAATTAAAAATGTTTAAAGAAACATATCCAAGCAGAAACAGACATGATAGTTAAAACACTGTCTTTTCACTCAAGAGTAACAGCATGATAACCAGGGTCACTTGTAGTCATGTCCTCGTCATACATATAAATTTGCATGATTATAAAAAGCAGTTAACTATTTAAATATTTAACAGGAGAGATGAAAACTTATAATTTATGACCTCAGGATGGAAAAGTCATAAACAAAATATTGTTTTTGTCCTGAAAGAAGTCTAGCTTTAACTGATTCATCAAAGGATTCCTATATCAGTTCTACCCTTTGTAATTTTCCCCTATCATTCGAAAAGCTACCATCTTTCCTAGATGAAAGCAGTAACTCACTTTTACATATATCATACTTATTGGTAGAATACTGAAAGACTACATTTATTATTAGATGTTTCAGTATAAATTAAAAAATAATATATGAGCTATAATAAAAAACGAACACAACTTAGACTGTCGGAATTATGACACTATGTCTTATTATTTTTTTTACTGTAATGCAAAAATCTAATATCATAATGAATGTTTTTAGCCTTCTTTTGTTTTGGTTTCCCAGGAAAAAAACATTTCAACTTTCCAGCACGGGTCTTTTAGGGCTTTTATGCCAGTTGATTTTATTTCCAAGGTGTTTTATTTTGATTACAAGATAAAGATTTTTTTTTTTTTGACACCATTAATTTGCAAGAACGTTTTAAAATCCTTTTATTCACGGCATTATATTTGGTAAGTGCTAATTGCAGAACAAATATCGTTGTAATTTCAGAAGTATTTTTAAAGAATGTTGCGTGCAATCTTCGTTGCCAATGAGTTTACACTCATATCAAAACCAACGCTTTACTTCACACACTAAACTGGCAAAACGCAATTAGAGCCAGATAGCAGGTATAACTTATTTATACATACCTTTCCCAGCTCCACTCCCCACTGGTCAAAGGAATTGATGCCCCATATGAAACCTTCTACAGCAATTCTGTGTTCATAAATTGCCAATAACTGGGAAAATAGAAGAGAGCTCAATTTGTGTGACTATGGAACTCATTGCAAGAAGGCATGCACTAGTGCTCTTAAGATCTAATCGATGCATCATGATCAAAGACTTGGCTTTAAAGAGATCAATAAACATTTTAAGAAACTTGTCTAAATTGCTCATGCACTTTGGATCCTCATCGGAAAGGCACAACAATCATACTACACAAGAATAATCAAAATTTTTTATAGCAATTATTCACATGATTGGGGACGTGGAGAAACAATATAAATGTGATGGAGGAAATCAATTCAATACTTTAATCCATCTGTCAAATAGAAACGTCTTGCATGTAATTCTTCTAAAACTGTTATTCTAGTAATATAAAGGTGATGACTTGAGAGATGAAAATCATAAATAAGCATGATGCTGAGTGGGAAACAGGATTCTAAATGGAATTGCATTGCATGTTATGTTATCCAATGATGGACTCATGTTTTAAGAGGTATCTCCGCCTATGCCATGAAAACATTAAATGAGACAGTGGATACCAAAAGGATGACCAGTACATGCGTAGTTAAGTGAGGTGAGGACCAGAATTGCTTAGCAACTCTGAACAACAAGTGCCCATGTGTCTAAAGCATTGTTACCATGACACATTAGATAGATGATACAATACATGATTTGCCCTACCTTTCTTAGAGGTAAAAGCACTAGACAGATCAGACTCTAGCTTTTGGCTGGGAGGACATATAGGCCATTCTGTAGAGCCTTCCATTAATTCTAAATAATGCCCTATTCTTTATATTAGTGGCAATCTTATCAGATAACTATATTCATGCCTTATTAGCTATCAGTAAAAGAAAAGAGATCTGAGTTAACAGGTCTAATGACTGCAATAAATGCTTCATGGTTCACTCCAAAAACTAATCAGGAGCTCGTCCATTTGAGAAGTGTTCTACAGCAATGCCAATCTTATATGACAGAAAATTATATACCTTAGGAATCAATGTGAAGTGCTACATAACTATCAAGCTTTCTTTCTGAGAATGCTTAACAAAGGATATACTCAAATAAATTAAAAAATTCACAAGAAGAAGGATCTCAAACCTGTCCAATATTATAAGCGTTCAGTGATGGAAGCAAAAGACTGAGAGAAGGGCGATTGCCAGAGAATGTCTGCCACAGTAAATAGTCAAAGGTAAGGACCACTAATCCAGTCATAACGCAAAAGGTACCACAAAAACACGGGAAAAATCACCTTGTGAGGAATAAGATGTGGAGCGACATTCTCTTTTTGCAATTGCTCTGAGGTCTACAAAATATATATGGTTAATTATCTACCTCTAATCAAATAATACAAGCATAGTTTTAATAAGACATTCTCTACCATACATTCTGTCTCACTGACCTAGATAGAATGCTATATCACATACTATCAAAAAAAAAATATTAAAATGGAAGTATCCTTAGTTATTAGCAAGAAGATAAGGTTAATCTGATGTTTTTTTCTTCAAAAATTTAACCATTAGTAGTCACAAACTTCATCGCTAGTGCCAATTTCCTTTTTCTTCCCATGTTTGTTACTTTTTATGACATTAGGAAACTTTGTAACTTACAAAGAAAAGAGAGAAGCGTACCTTCCCATTTGCCAGGGCATCTGGTTGTGCAAAGAAGTTGGACATTAGCTCATCATGGTTGCTCACGACCTCACCTTCACAACAAGAAAGCAAACAAAAAATCATTTTTGTTGATCAAAAACCAAAATATCAACACAGATACATTAAACAAGCTACCATCCATGATAAATTTGATCGTGGACATAGATGTCTTCAGGCAAAAAGAAACGGGAAGAAAGGAGAAAAAGAAAAGAAATAGAGGTCTCACCTTTCAAGTAAACTGGTTGCTGACTTTTCACAACTCCAATAAAATCACAAGGAATAATGCGCCCCTACAAGCATGTAATGTTGTGTCATTCAACAATCAACAAAGGGAAAAGGTTCATTCATACTGAAAACTGAATCTAGCTTCCACATAAATTAATGAATAAAGCAGATTGAAAGGAAATGGGGTACATGTCACAGAATGATCATCATTATCTGCCAGAAGGCCCTATATTTGGTATTCTCTTATAAGAGTAAACCATTGAATCTAAACACCTTTGTTCAATGAAAAAGAGCCCAGGTAAAAGCAGCCAAAAAAAACAAAAGGGAAAAAAACCAAAATAGCTAAAACCTAAATATCCATAGTTAGAGATATGGTAATTTACTATAATGGATCCTCCAGAACGGGGGGGAATCATATATCCAAGCAAGCCCTTGTAACAATAATTGGAGCAAATTAATGAACATTAGAGATCCGGAACTAGTCAAAATAAAGTTAAGTTTTGAATGCATTGAGAACAAACACATAACACTAGGGAAATTGGGGCAAATGAGTTTATAAAGTGGAACTTCAAAATAAAAAATTGGACAACAAAACATGTGAAATACTTGCCAATATGTAAGAGAGTTAAAGAAGGGATGGATAAACCCACACAACCACCGAACTAGTATAGTTGGTTGTAGTGTTTTCTATGTAAATCATCTTCACATATAATAAGAATGTAGGAAGCTGTCATCATAAACAAGTTTTTCTCTTCACCATATCTGAAAAACAAGTGCAAGTACTAGATCCACAAATAACAAACGTGAGAACAATGCCCGCATTGTCAAGCGTGAGTATTGTGCCCATGAATATCAAGGTAGCTTTGTGATAACCATTGCATGCCAAGGGCTAGCAGAGCTGGTCAAAAATTTCAGCCAAGACAACTATCCAAGCAAATGCCATAAAAACAATCTAATCACTGCTTGACTTGGGGGCAGTGAAGGGAAGTATAAGAACACTTTGATGCGATTTCTGAATGAATTTATGTCATCAGCACCCATGAAATCTGATTAGTACTAAGAATCAACATTAAAGGAGAGAACAAACAAAGATTCAAATGCTGACTAGAGGTCGCACGGAAATCTAGGAATAATTACATGATAACGTTATCATGAATAAACATTCTCTTGAATAGTTCATACAAAGTTCTTTTTTCTTTTAAATCCCTCAGGCAAGTAGTAATAATACCACTTCATAACAGTCCACCGCATTTATCACAACCCTGGAAAGGGATGAGTTTAGATGACCTGATGTATAAGTTGATAAAAGCTGTGCTGCCCATTAGTTCCTGGTTCACCAAAATCAATTTCACCAGCTTCAAATGGTAAAGGGACACCGTCAATTGATACACCCTTTCCATTACTTTCCATGCTAACCTATATAAAGCACAGCGGAACCTATAAGAACAGAAAGAAACTGAATTTTTTAAAAAATGCCAGAGGCCTTGAACACAAGGTTGTCGCCAACATGCCTGTTGAATGTGTGGGGCAAACTTCTCCAGGGCTTGAGAGTAAGGTAAGATAGCCTGAAAGAGAACAAGAAGTCCAAATTAATAACATTGGTCATAATAATGAAACCCAAAAGAGCTAAACTACTCACTCTAGCAGGATATCCAAGAAATGAAACATTCCATATGCTCAACAATCCCAGAAGCACCTGAACAATAGACAAAGAATATGTTGCCATGAACTTCACTGAGAGAAATCTCTCATAACCAAGATATGTACGGGCAGGTAAGAAAGCTGCAGTGAGTTAAATCCCAATCCACCAAACGCTCTACTCATGATCACTTCTGATCATATATACAAGAGATGAGTGCAAGATATTTCATTGAAGAATTAAATGGATTCAATAGAGAGATTTATTTATTTGAAAAATAATTTATTTATAAACCATACAATCCAGAACTGCATCATGATTGTAAACGTTATGTTTTATAGTCTAAAGCAACATTTTATTCAAATGAAATGACCACATACACCAACAGGGGAAAAAAGAAACAAGTATATACAGTTAATGACAAAGATGAAAGCAAAACGTGAGATGTCGGAAGCAATAAACAGCTAACTATCACAGGTAACTGATGAAGGAAAGAAGTTGTTGGAGATTCTGCTGCACTGTTATTACCACCAATAACAACAAATTTTCCAGGGGCTTATTCAATTCTGGTATAACATGAGCTAAAGAAACATCGGCCAATAGATGCATGAATGTGCAGAAGATCCCAAGTGCAAGTAATGCACAAAAATAACGATCAGTATTGTGGTACTCACAGGTATATTTCTTTCAAAAGGTTCTGAAAGTGTATGTTGATCGATGCTGGATGCTCCCTTTAAAAACCTTTAGGAAAGAAACACATCATATGCAAATAACATACCATTCAAAATTAGTACATTTTTCCTTCAAAATAAGTTCATCATAATTACACTTAAAAAAAGGAAAGAAAAAACTTACTTTTCAATTACTGAGAAACCATATTGTAGAGATAATGGCAATACTCCAACAGCACTGCAAACTGCAAGCAGCATTTCATATAGGAATAAGAATAAAAAATGTACAGCACTTCGAAATATGATTCTTAAAGAAAAAACATGCCCCCAAAAAATTTACCACTATAACGGCCACCAACCCAGTCCCAAAATGCAAAAGCGTTATCAGGGTCAATGCCAAACTTCTCCACGAGCTATATCACAAATTAAAGATTAGAGAGATAACGAAGGTTCAAAAATAGTTAATGAGCTTACATATACATAAATAATACAAGGTAAATGAAATATAACAAAGCTTAGCTGGCTTATACAAAAGACACACAAAAATGTCAGTACCTTGAGATTTGTACTGACTGCCACCATATGCTTTGCTACAGCAGAGGGCCTGAAAGGAAATGGAATTATGCCAGTCTTTAAAACCAATATCAATTCATCCTAGTAGTCTTGATGGAAGGAAACTGCAGTAGACCAAAAAAGCGTTTACTCTAGTCTTGATGAACTAGTACTCTTAATACTGCACTTACCCTAGAGCAGATGAAATCCATTCCCTGAGCGTTCGTGCATTTAACATGGTTTCAGCAGTTGTAAAGGTCTTTGAAACAACCACAACTACAACAAAGAAAAGAAAAAAATTCCATCAATATGACACACAAGACACAAGCTATAAATCTTACTGAACGAATACAAATGGTGACAAAGAGATATTCATTTATTTACCTAGGGTAGTTTCAGGATTCAATCCTGTGATATTCCTACCAACATCAATGGGATCAACATTTGCAAGACTGCATGTTGAAATGAAAAAAGGATCAGGTCAAACTGATAAAGTAGTTCACCTGTCTTATGTCGCTTCAGTAAGATAAAATTATAACTTCATTATTACAGACACAAAATATCAACCCTTGATAGACAAACACATGCTTGTAGCAAATATGCAAGGCACATTACTAATCAGAGCCATCCAACATCGTTGTCCCCTTGAACAGTGATCACATAATAACTCATACTACCCATTAGATGGCCCGCTTTGTGGTCATTGGCAGGAATATTTACATGCATTGATTAACAATTTTCAAAAATAAGCTGCACTTAGTAATTATGAAATATTATCTGAATGACTTCTAAAACAGCCCTTCTACAGACCAAAATTAGCCTTGTGATCAAAGTACAGAAGAGTAACGGGGAGAAAATCCTTAAACATTTGAATAGACAGGCTCAAAATTAGAACCACTTAGTCTGTTTACTTGATATAAAAGATCAGATTTTAGTAGCAAAATAACTTACAAGCGCAGCTGACGACCTCTTGCAAATTCAATAGCTTCAGGATCTGTAAGATGCCATGAATATATATTAAACATTTAATATTGTAAGATGAGGTCAATGACACGAATACATGCTCAAAGAAACATAAGGATGACTCGAGATAATAATAGGGCTCCAATGAGAGACTGACAAGCATCACCAACCTGTTTGAAGAGCAGTGTGAACAAACAATGGACCTAAGAAGCTGCCCCCAATACCAATTGCAACAACATCCTTCAAAGCCTTTCCTGTAGCTCCAACCTGCAGGAAAAAAAATGCTCAATACTCTCAAGTTTCAGAATTGTCAGTATGGGAAAATGTAATGGTTGATTACCCAAGATCCACTGCGGACCCTCTCAGAGAACTCCTGGATCTTGTCCAGAACTTTCCAAACCTCTGCAACAACATTCTTTCCATCACTCTGCATGACAGCATCTCTTGGAGCACGAAGGGCTACGTGAAGCACTGATCTATCCTCTGTGCTGTTTATCTGAAAGTCCAATAAAAGGTGCACAAGAACTTATGAGTCGGGCCATTTAGAACTGAATCCACTGTATATCTCTGCCACATTACGATCTACGGAAGATTAACAGCAGGATTTTCAGACATGTTTTAAGATCTTGTTAAAACCTTTCATTACAAAAAAGAAAAGGAAAAGAAAAGTGTTGATATTTATAAATGTATAATAGGTATAATTGAGACTAGTTATATATGAACATAACCACTTACATGCTCCCCATTGTACATGCTGTTAATCTTTTGTTTCAGAGATGCAGCCTGTATAACAGCAGAATCAACAGTAATCAGACGGCAGTATATCAGCTTGGTATTTGACTTATGCTTTAAACGAAGGGACCAACCAAGTGCCAAAAAATAAGTTAAGCTTTTGAGATACCTAGATTCAAAGAACTGACCTCAGCCAATTTAAAGAGTTTATTCATTGTTTCAAGCGTAGCCTGTTGCCTTGAGTAATCCAACAGAATTCCATCAAACTCACTAGAGGAGAAGCACACCAAAATCAGAGAGATATTATCACATTGCGAGGGTGTTGATATCACTTAATATTCTAAGTTCAAAGGAAAAATCTTAATCTTTCAACATTAATAAATACTCAAAACTGCAGGCTCTTTATTTCATTCTTATGAGTCCTAAAACATATAATAGCACATAGTGAGTGTGTGTATAGCATCATACACTGCCATTGATTCACATCTTTTGACATCACCCAATAGATCACGTAAATGGGTCTTTTTGTTCTCATTAACATGGGCCTGCATAAAAAGAGGAGTTTGTTAATAGTATTTTTCACAGCAGTTCGACATAATACGCGTGAAAGGGGTATTCTCCCAATTACTTTCAACTCCTTCCACGGTTGAGTGTCACTAATGAGAGTGGAGGAAGCCATTTGAAATTATAATCAATAGCCTGCACCAAGAACTGCACCAACTTAATATGCTGTTTACACTGTCTAATAAATTTGTATGTCTTTCTACAATTTATCAACATTCATTCTCATGTCAAAATAATAAACGGAGAAAAAGATCAATCAACATTATGCAAAAGTCAATAGTTCAGGAAACTTAAATGCAGATGATAGTTATATGCTGTGTTCTATTCGTAGCAGTGAAGACTATGAAAAATTGCAATGATTTTCTAGAGCTGGAGGAGTACAATGCCCCACAACAGCAAAACAAGGGCAACCCAACCTATTCTCAGTTTACAGATAATCTATTAGGCTCTCAAATTATTCCCCAAAAAAAGAAACATTGATTATTCAAACACCATGCACAGTTAACAACTCAATCAACAAAACTCCTTTAGCGCAGCAAGAAGCGTGATAAATGGGATGCTTCAAATGCATGCTTCTCAACACAGGCCATAAATACCTACTGAAATTAGTTACTCCAAATGCATGAATTCTCAGCATGGGCCATAAATACCTACTGAAACTGACAGAACAACAATCAGATCCAGTGGCTTGGAGCAATTAATCAAGCACCATTTGTGCAATGAACATCCGATTAAGTAATAGAGAAAATTGAATGTATGTAATCCAAAATGGATTTGTATAACTATACAGAATATCAAGTGATCACCAAGTCATCGTGTAAACAAAGCTTTTCAGCAAAATCAACCAAATACTAACAACCATGATGAACCACACAAACTGAAAAGTAAGATAGTTCCGATAGCTACACGGACCAAATTTTGGTCAGATACTCCGGGAGTATAGACAGCCAACTAACGAAGTAACTGGATAATAAGAGAACACAGGCAAAAGACTTAAGTTCCAAATATATAAGAACACGCCTCGCATCACTCAATTTCCTCACACTGATCTATAAATTTATATTGAGCCCAGCGTTCAATTAACATTAAGCTTGTTCTTAACTGCACGAACTCCAGTATCAGTATCCATACATCAATCACACTGAGACAACAATCGCTGAATTTAGTGAAACTAAGATTCAGAAAGAAAATACACAGTCTGTGCAGCAACGATTGGTTTGTGTAGGATTTGAGTAATCGGTTTGATACCAGGAAAGAAGGCGAATATGCTGAGAGAAAATGTCCGAAAAGAATAGAAGATGAAAGAAGAGGGAGATGGTTGATGAAGAGAGATGCTCTGACTTTAAGTATAATATAAAGAAAAGGTTCTGTGGGCGGAGAGCAGCTTGAAACGGACGATTTGGAGCCGCCTGTGGTGGCACATAGCCACTGATTATTACGGAGCCGCTTGCTGGATTGAACAATTCGGTGTGGGTGTGGGCCTCCATGCCACGTGGCATATCCGCCATATTCATGCTTGTTACACATTCATGTGCATGGTCTAAACATGACCAAGGTCGTGTTATCAAACAAAATAAACAGTTCTATGTTTTATTTTAAAATATTATTGTTCAACTATAGCTTCATAACAAAAATAGGATACATAGTAAAATATGATTGAAATAATGTGTGTATAAGGGACTTGATTCAAATATGACCCTATTATTAAGAGCACATTTACTATCATTTTTATAATTTATATTAATTAATTATTGCTCATGAGTTCATCATATAAATCACTTTTAAAAGAATATATTGATCCACAGTATAAGTGTAATTAATGATAATTTATCAATTTTATTCTTGTAATTAATATTTGTATGTGATTTTTTTATATTTTTTTCTCCAATTTAAAATTTCATTTAACATAGGTAGAGTTGAAAAGTTTTTCAATTATATCTCATTATGTAAAAAATTATGACTGTGCATGGACCTAGTTGATACCCATCCTAAAATTTGGTTTATGATAGACATCGAGCTGAAGAAGATAACTAGAGATATAGTTTAATCCAATGCCAACATAAGGTTTGATTGAACTAAATTGGGTCTAACAACTGTCTAAACTAATAAAATTAGCTGAGAGATTTCAATGTAATTTTATTTTTATATTTTCCTTCACAAGAGATAAAATATTAACCCGTAGGAAAATCGAAGGAAAATTAATCTTTTTATCCTTCATTCTTTTATATGAATTATAACTAGTCCTTCAATTATAAATCATTGGGACTTGGTAGCTGAACTTTTACCATATTTATGATTCAGTGCCTCATCTTTTCAGATGAATAAAGTACGTCCTCCTCTCATTCCGGGTCAGCACCGCATATATCAGTCCTTCATCCTCATACAACGAATCAGCATGAGTTAAGGTTTTTGAAGAAACACGATTCTTCATCGTCTGCATGCGTAGCAGACGCTACTTTTCGACGCTGGTTTTGTTTCCCACTTTGAATTTAAGCCCCATCAGTACTGCATGAATCCCGAGAGGGAGGGATCGATGTGGAGTTTTTGAAGCTGATTGTGGGTTTTTGTCTTGTTAACTTTTGAGCTTAGTTCTAAAGCTTGCATTTTCATGATATGTGGATTTGGAGGGCTAAGCTAAAGTTTCCTATTGATGAACATTAAAGAGATGTAAAAGCAGAATAACACAAATATTGATGACGAGGACGATGATCCATTTCATCATCCTCAAAACCCAGCAATGATATACACTCCACCGTTGTCCCTTAGTTCTCTTGATGGCAAGATTCTAGCTTGAAGACAGCGTCAACAAATGTTTTGGTAAAGGTTGGGGGAGCCCAATTTATTCAGAAACGACAGAGAAACAATGTTTGGGAGTGGCCTTGCTGTGGTTGAATTGAAAGCCGAACTCTACTTGCATATGAAGCTTTGCTTCTGAAAAATGAAAAGGCCTTGAGCTGATTCATATTGTACGATGTGGCGATGTGAAAACTGATGTTGTCCTGACATGGAATGAGAGGAGTACGAGGATCTGAATCATAATTCAACATAAATAGATTATCTTGAGTACCATTTGATAATAATAAGTATCATTATTAACATAAAAAACTTTAAAAATGGATGAATGAAAAATAACTCAGATCAGACTGGATCATACCAACTGTTTTGAATATCTGATCTTGAAATCCATCCGAACAGTCAATCCGATTGATCCAATTGATCAAGTCCAATCTCATTATATATATATATAGCTTGTTTGTACTCAGCCGATCAAACCAGATCACCTCATGTTGAATTGAACTAGACTGGATCACCGGATTTTTGCACAATGTATCCTCATCAAGTGATAGTCATACCAAGAGGTTCTTGTGGCCATGACAAAAATACGAAGATATTAATGAGACACCTTAGACGGTTTTCTTGGGGGGAGATCAATATAGTAGTAATTTGGCTTTCATAATTGGTCGAGTTCAGATTTTTAATCAATCGGGTCCCCCACACGTCATAAAGGTTAGTAAAATCATCCGCAATAAAAACAAGGAATATAGGAAAGAATAAAAAGGTAGGGAAGAGAAACTTGTAGTTGTTTTCATTTAAAATTCCTTTTACTTAGTGGGGTTTTGTTCGGTTATTAATTTATTGAGGGATGGGAATTAAATTTAAAGTATGAGAAAGCACGAAACATGGTGCCAGAAAGACAAGTTAAGTCACAGAAAGCTATTAAAAAAATGCTAGAGAGCTGAGTAGATGATGGATTGTCTTGTGTACATTTTACTCTGTAGAACTGTAAATTATATTCTTCTAATTCATTTTGATTATTTATATCCTGATTATCTAAATCTATGTTTGGGAGATATATATATATATAATGCCCTGTTTGGCACGCGGAATTGATTTTGATGAAATTGGAAGTGTAATTGAAGTGGTACTGGAAGTGGAAGTGAGATTAAAAGTATATTTAGTATGTTGGAAGAAGTGGGGGTATTATTTTAATTTAATATTTATATTTATAATGTGAAAAGACTAATATACCCTCTACAACAACAAAAATCTCTTCTTCCCCTTCACCCACAACCAGCAGCAATTCCGGCCACCAGTTTGTTGCCAAAGATCGCGTTCGTTCTTCTTTGTTCTTTGTTGTCGTCCTCATCACCGCTCGCCGTCTTCCTCACCGTTCTTGCTGTGATCTGTCACTTTGGCTAGGGTTGAGGAGAAATGAGGAAAAAAGGTAAAAATCCCAATTCCAGCAGACATGGAACGGGGTTTTCAAGTGTGTGGGTTGGAACCAGTTTCCATGATTTTTTATGGAACTGGATTCCATGGAAAAGTGGGTTTCAACCCACCAAACATGCTTCATCCCGTTTCCAGTTTCAATTCCAATTTTTTACCTTCAGTTACATGCTACCAAACGGACCATAAATAAAAAAAAACATTTTTGAATGTTGGAATTAAAAAAATGTATGACTTTCATGGTTATAATAATATTTGCACATAGCTAAAGAATAAAAGTACCAGAGTCCAACCACGTGTTTCTGATTCATGATTGGAAGATAGACATTTATAACTGATTCAATTTCAACCTTCAAATGCTTATTCCTACCTTACCAAATGTGAAGAGCGACTTTAGTGTATCCAACACCATAAAGCTATGTTTAAGCACTTCTGCTTCAAAGATGTTGACCAAGCACTTGCCTACCACAGGAGCATACCAACTCATCAGAAATATCTGCCATAACAAAACTATTGGGTTTGTTTGGCGAAGAGTTAAATAAGGTTAAAAGTACGTTCAACTGTATATTTTCGTAAAATGAGATAATCACTTTCATATATTTACCTCGACTTGTATAAAAATATTTCTCAACTGTGTTCCCAAACGAGCTTATTATAGAACATTATTTAGGTTGGTATATATGAACACTTCAATATACTTTATTCTCTCATTGACTCATCACTAGACCTTTCCATATTTCTGCAAAAGCATTCAGCTCCATCTTTGCTTTCACTTCATCAGCTTAATCAGTGCAAGCCTAGCCTGCGGTACCAATGTTGAGTAAGAAAAAAAGCCCTGAAAATCAGATCATAAAGGGATGAACACAAAGGAGAAACAAATTTATCAATTCCTTTTATAACCAACAAATATATACTTACTGGCAGCAACAAGTGTCTTGGCTGCATAGCATCTTATACCGTTGATTCCCACAGATTATTAAAAGGTGTCTTAAAGTTTTAAGTACCTTTGATGTAATGAATGATTATTAACTAATTTTTATCTTAAAATTATACTACTTTTAAGAGTTACTTGATTTTTTTAATTAAAAAAGAGAAATAAATTACTTAATTATAGTATATATTTTGAAATGCTCATATTATCGCTAGATTATATATCAGTTTATAAGTCACGCAAATTAGTTTAAAAAAATGATAAATAATTAATTAACTTTTTAAATTTCTCTACAAAAAATCAATTGTTTCTTATATTAAGCATAAAAAATGAGAATAAAGAACCTTGAGGCCCTTTGGTATAATCTAACAAATAGGATCTTTCTTTGGCCAAAATCAAAAGGATTCCTAAAATGCACAAACCAAAACGTAATTAAAAAAGTACAGAAAACAAAAATGCAATTTTTTTATCTCTGCGCGTGCCAAACGAACCCAACCCTTTGGTCAAATCCTCTCTTCTCCGACCAAGTAAACAAAGCATCGGTCAAAGAAGCCAGTTGTTCTCACCCCTCGAATAAGCAAAGAAGAAAAATCCACCGTTACTTTCTCACCCTCAGTTTCTCATAGCCTCTCTGCACCTGTGTGTATTTTCTCATCCTCAGTTTCTAAACTCGCCTTCAAAGTCAATGGCATCTCGGGCTGCCTTGCTTTTTCTAAATCCTTTCACACGATATTTTTAGCCACTGATTCGCTGCATAACACACAAAAATTCCTTCATGATGGGCAAAGCTTCACTGCTTCTCAGGAATTGCCTTCTGCTGCTTTTCTGCTGCTCCACGGGCTTATGGGGTTTTGCTGCATCGGAAGGTGAAGATGACGTGAGATGCCTCAGGGGCCTTCACGATTCGTTCGTTGATCCTACTGGGCAGCTTTCATCGTGGCGATTCAACAACGACACACCCGGATTCATTTGCCGATTCACCGGCGTTACGTGCTGGAATGAACAGCAGAATCGCATCATCAGTCTGGCGCTCAATAGTATGGAGCTCTCCGGTAGCGTGCCGGAGTCCTTGAAGTACTGTGGTAGTCTGCAAAAACTGGATCTTGGGTCCAACGCCCTTTCTGGTCCAATCCCTAATGAGATTTGTGTCTGGATGAAGTTTTTAGTGAACCTTGACTTGTCGGCAAATCATCTTTCTGGAACTATTCCCCCTTCTCTCTTGAATTGCTCGTATTTGAATGAGTTAAGTCTTTCCAGTAATCAACTTTCAGGTGTCATCCCTGTCGAAATTGGGAGCTTAAGTAGGCTTAACCAGTTTTCTGTTGCTAATAATCATCTTGAGGGTGCGATTCCTTCGTCTTTAAGTCGGTTTGACAAGGAAAGCTTTGAGGGGAATAGTGGGCTTTGTGGGAATCCTCTTGGATCTAAGTGTGGAGGGCTGAGCAAGAAGAATCTTGTCATTATCATAGCTGCTGGGGTGTTTGGTGCAGCTGCTTCTTTGTTATTTGCTTTCGGGCTCTGGTGGTGGTACCATTTGAGACTGAGTAAGAAGGGATTTGGAGATGGAGCAAGTGATAATTGGGCCGTGAGATTGAGGGGTTACAAGCTTGTGCAAGTCACTCTATTTCAAAAACCCCTTGTGAAGGTTAAGCTAGGCGATTTGATGGCGGCTACCAATAGTTTCAGTGCAGAAAACATTATTACTTCAACAAGAACTGGAACTACTTACAAAGCAGATCTTCCTGATGGGTCAACCCTTGCAGTCAAACGGCTCAACACGTGTAAAATCATGGATAAGCTCTTTCGCGTGGAGATGAATAGGCTAGGCCTACTCAGGCACCCGAATTTGGCACCGCTTTTGGGATTCTGTGTAGTAGAAGAAGAAAAGTTTCTGGTTTACAAGTACATGTCAAATGGAACTCTCTACTCCTTGTTGCACAAAAATGGCAATGCATTGGACTGGCCCATGAGATTCAGAATAGGCTTGGGGGCAGCTAGGGGCCTTGCTTGGCTGCATCATGGGTGCCATCCTTATATTATACACCAAAATATCTGTTCCAATGTGATTCTTGTTGATGAAGATTTTGATGCTCGTTTAATGGACTCTGGACTTGCCCGGCTTATGACATCAAACTCTGAAGAAACGAGTTTTGTGAATGGAGACTTGGGGGAACTTGGCTACATAGCTCCAGAAAATCCTAGCACTTTGGTTCCTTCCCTAAAAGGAGATGTGTACGGATTTGGAGTTGTGCTTTTGGAGTTGGTCACTGGGCAGAAACCTTTTGAAGTCAGCATTGGAGAGGAAGAAGTTAAGGGTGATTTAGTGAATTGGGTGAATTCGCTTTCTAATTCTGGTCGCATTAAGGATTGCATTGACAGCGCCATAAGTGGGAAGGGACACGATGAAGAGATTTTACGGTTTCTGAGAATTGCATGTAACTGTGTGGTTTCTCATCCTAAGGATAGGTTGTCTATGTACCAGGTTTATCATTCCTTGAAGAGTCTGTCTAAGGACCAAAGTTTTTCGGAGCATGATGATGAATTTCCGCTGGTCTTCGGGAAGCCTAATGATGAATCAGCATAGTCTGGTTTGAGAATGGCATTTATTCTGCTCTGATTTCCCGTTTGTTATGGAAGTATTCAGAATGGTCCTCATGTATGTGACTTGATCATTTCCAACGGCGAACTCAAAGGTGCAGTTATGTGGTACAATAAACGTTATGGTATAGCTTAGGTTCTTGTGTCTCGTAATATCCATTGTTTTGCCGCTATTATACTAGGATGCAATGCAACCCCAAACTGGTCCCATGGTATTTGGAATATGCTTCTTGTTTGTATCCTCGGTATGTATAACATATAAGACTTAAAGATGCAAGATGGCACTCTCTACTTTGTGTTCTGTATAGATTTATTGTTATAGTGATATGAAGCAATTGCTATCTATAGAAAGAAAAGAAGGCCTTGTTTTCTGTGAAGTAAGATTTATTGTTTATGAACATTATTTTGGTGTTTTGAATTTGAACTAGTAGTCTAGTACCTCTTCTGAAAGGTTCTGTGCAGCTGAAATATTGCTATTGTTAGTGCTAGTCAAGCCTTACAACGTGCAATAAAAAGATGTCGATAAATCAGTAAATCACACATAACTTTTAGGCCCCGCTTGCTTTGCTGGAAGCAACAATGCTCGAGAGATGGAGATGGAGATGAAAACTCCATTTTTCATGGTTTGGTTGGCAGGAAATGAGTTCTTGAATATGAATTTCCTCAATAACCTGGGAAAATTGGTTCCTCTGTTGGAGCTTGGAGATCCGGAAAAGGAGAATTTTATTGGATTTTTGTCTCAAAAGTACCCTCATCTTCAACTTTGCCACACACATGACTCCACCCTTCAGCCTAAAACAATGAGAGATTTTTTTGCCAAGTCCTCCAATTGAACATGATTCTATTCAAGACATTATTAGATATCAGATGTGGACACTTCTTCTAACGAGGATTCGTACCTTAGTTCTCCAGACATTAGTTTATGAGGGACAAATTCCTTCCACTAGACTTAGCCTCAATAGGTCAACAATGACATGTAATTTGTCATTACCTTCTTCTCCAGCGAGCACCCCATCATCTTTCTTCAAATTTCTAACTTTTTCGATGACAGATCTAATTTAAATACTGCTGAGCCTTGTGGATTTGGTACAAGGTCAGAGCAATAAGTAATACCTTAGGTTTTCATTCAACAGCGATGAGCAAGTTTACAGGTTTCTAGCAAGGATGACCGTGAAAATGGTTCTGGTCCATGTGAGGGTTTGCTTCATGGCGCTTGATTATGGTTTTTGATGGTGAATCATGGTTCTTGGCAAATCTATCCCTCTTGGCTTTTACTTTCCTTTTTTGTTGAGATATGGTTGTTTTTTTAATTTCTGAATTTTGGAATTGTTTTTGCTTGATGGGGGAAACAGAGGAAGATGCGTGTTCTTTTTCCGAAATACATGATAATCTCTCTCTTTTTTTAATATTTATGGCCTCTTTTGTCTTGTCTAATTTAGCTGCACCAAACAAAAAAATTCTGTAATACCAACCATACTTTTAAATTCAATTCATTTTTATTTTCATTTCTATTTTCATAAAAAAAAAGGTCTGAATATGAAAAACATAATGGAATGTTTTGCGAGCCAAATGATAAATGAATAAAAGGATTGATAACTCCATGATTGAGTTCGGCATGATTGAATGGAAAGGTTTCCCCCTTTCTGTGTGGCCAAGGATAGAATGTAAAGGTTGGGGGCTAAGAGAAAGAGAGAAAGAAGTCTGTTTGGTATGACGGATTCACATTCCCTCTGCCATTCATTCCTTAGGAAATTTTTGTTCATATCATATCGGTGAAGGAATGTTTCTGATTTGAAACCTCTGAGAATACGTGAGAATTCCCAAAAGCATCCACAAGTGAACAGTCTGAACTCTGAAATGAAGGTGCTTAAACTAGTCAAGGATATAGCTGGGTTTTACTTATTTATTTTTAGAATGAAAGTGAAACAACTGCTGGGTGTTATAGCCCAATAATTCACGAGGGAGAGTAGGAGTAAGCACCTCCTAAAAAATTTTTAGTATTAAATGGATCCAAGCCAGCTTTTATTTTTGTCTGAAACCAAGTGTCAACATCTATCTCAAATTCCTTCTTTCAATAGTTTGGGGTATGATGAGATTAGATGTATTTCTAGTGAAAGGAGATTCGGTGGTCTAATTGCTTCTTGGAAGTCTAGCATTATATCAGTGAAAATCATTGAAGATAACCGCCAATTCCTACACTGTGAATGTTCATTGTCAAGGGTTCCCTCATTTCTCATCACTGCAGTATATGCAATTCCACATTCCAACTACAGACAACTATTGTGGCAAAGATTAGTGCACATATCTCTAAACATTACTAGCCCCTGGTTTGTATATGGGGATTTTAATGATATTAAAAGTGCTGATGAAAGATTGGGGGGCGCTGCTGCGAGTTCTACGAGGATGAAACTCTTTAATGACAGCATCATGGCCTGCAAGTTATCTTATATGGGTGCTTCAGGTCCTTAGTTCACGTGGAAATGCCCTCAACTGACAGGTTTTAGAAACCCCTTTAGGTTTGAAGCCATGTGGTTAACGCATAACAGCTTCAGGCCCTTCCTTGCTGATAATTGGAATAAAGACGTGGGATTGAGTCTAATATGGAAAATTTGAGGATGAAACTTCCATCTTGGAATAGAGGTGTTTGGTTTTGTGGAAATGAGGAAAAAGGCACTCATGGCTAGACTTAATGGTATCCAAAATTTGTCTTCCTACCCTTATTCTAAATTCCTCTATCAACTAGAGAAGAGTTTGCAAGAAGAGCCGGAGGAGGTACTCAAATCAGAGGAGATTAAATGGTTCCATAAATCAAGAGCTCAATGGATAGTTCAAGGTGGCAGAAATGCTAGATATTATCACCTAAAGACTAATGCTAGAAGAAGGAGGAATAAAATTAGGGCTCTAAAGAATAAAAATGGAGCTTGGATTGAGATGACCAAGTGCTGAGGAATTTGGTTACCAACCATTTCAAGGAGCTATTCCAATCAGAGGATGGGGCTCAATGTCATTTAATACTGTTACTAAGTTTCCAGCTATGGAACAGAACAGATTGACTAATATGGGGTTGACATCTTCTGATAACGAGATCCATGAGGCCATTTTTAGCATCGGAGCTTATAAGGCGCCAGGGTATGATGGATTCCCTCCTATATTCTACCAAAGGAATTGGAGCACAGTTGGAAGGACAATTTGTGATTTTGTTCAAGCAGTTTTTTATGGAAGCACTGACTTACAGAGGCAAACAGGACTTTGATAACTCTAATTCCTAAAACTGAGACACTTGAAAGAGTAGAGCAATTTAGACCAATCTCCTTATGCAGTATTCATTACAAATGTATCACTAAGATCATTGCAAAAAGATTGAGGGGTTTAATGGATGACTTAATTTCACCTTTTCAAGCAGGCTTTGTTCCAAGACGCCACATTCAGGACAATATTATTATTTGTCCGGAAATTTTACATACAATGAAAAAAAGAGGAATGAGGGGTTTTATGGCCTTAAAGATTGATCTTGAAAAGGCATTTGATAGGGTTAATTGGAACTTTATGAGAAGCATCCTTCATGAAATCGGAATGGAGGAGAATCTGATGAATCTTGTTATGAAATGCATATCCACCGTTTCATACAATGTTTTGTGGAATGGAGCTCAATCTGAGTTTTTTGAACCTAAAAGAGGATTGAGGCAGTGTGACCCTTTATCCCCTTTCCTCTTTGTGTTATACATGAATAAATTATCCCATATTATTTGTGATGAAGTTAACACAAGCCAATGGAAGCCAATACATACCTCTAAAGAGGGCCCTTGCATCTCCCACCTTATGTTTGCATATGACCTTCTTCTATTTGGGGAAACCATGGAAAAGCAAGCTCTTATCATGATGGATTGCTTATCAAAATTTTGTCAAATGTTAGGAGCAAAGGTGAACAAACTCAAATCATATATCTTTTTCTCCAAAACGGTTCTTGATCAAATGAGAAAAAAAATTCAGTGCATTGCAAGTATGAAAATATCCTCTAAGATAGGGAGGTACTTATGATTTCCCTTATCAAATAACATGAAGCCTACTGAGGACTTTCACTCAGCTTATGGCGAAAGTTTTATTAGGAAAATATATCTTGAGAAGTGAAGACAATATTTTTAACTACACTACTGGAGATAATTATGGCGGCTTATTTGCCAGCCGGAGGATCTGGTTGAAAAAAGCAGCAGGTGGAGGGTGAGAAGTGGTAACATAGTCAGGTTTTCACTGATCATTGAGCGTCTCAAGGGTTAGCATTTAGAGATTTGTGTACTAGACAGCTAACTGAGGAAGAAGAGAACTCAAAGGTAGTTGAATGGGTGTATAATGGAGCATGGGACCTTCACAGATTGCAGAGTTTATTGAATGAGAAAGGTTTACTCAGAATATCAGTTGCCTTACCACCTAGACCTCATGCAGGAAATGATATAATGGTGTGGGGGCTTACAATAATTGAAAAATTCTAAGTGAAGAGTGCATATTTTGCACTTGAGAGCTGTCCTAGAAATTTATATAGTCCAATTTACAAGAAGGTTTGGAAATGGAAGGGTGCGGAAAGAATTAAGCTCTTTATTTGGAAGTCAATGCATAACAAGCTCCCTACTAACTACTGGAGGAGTACGTGGTCTAATACATCTCCTCTTTATAATCAGTGCTATGCAGGAAATGAGGATATTTTGCATATTTTACGTGACTGTCAATATGCTAGAAGAATATGGGCAATGGCAGTACATCCTAGGTTTCTATAAGACTTCTTTTGCAGTTCACTGCGTGAATGGATATGCCTAAATCTAAAGGAAAATTTGGGGGCACAGAATATCCCACAGTGGGACCTATTTTGGGGAATATCATGCTGGTTTTTGTGGCCTTGGAGAAACAAGGCTGTATTTGATGATCAATTTATCAGACCGCAGGATCCATTCTCTGTTATTCTGGCCTCTTGGAAATCATTTGCCCAGTGTGATGACACCTTCAGAGTAGCAGCAGGAAGTTTGGAGTCGGTGCATACACAACGGTTACCACCAAAGTATGGATGGATTAAAATTAATGTGGATGGAGCTAGGTCCCAGTTATCATCCAAGGCTGGTGGTGGGGGGATCTTTAGAAACCATTTGGGTGCATGGATTGTGGGCTTTGCCAAATCACTGGGCCTATGCACCTCATATGAAGCTGAGGAATGGACAGTTGCTGGAGGAATGGAAATGACTTTGGCTTATGGATTTAAGGTGGTGGTCATTGAGTCTGATAATAGGCAATTGGTGGATATGATCAACTCAAAAGATGTGCAAGATGAAGCTGATCTGCTGTTACTGGATGCTAAATCGCTACTAAAGCTGGATTGGAATGTGGCTATTCAATATGTGTCAAGGGAGTTGAATCAAGTGGCCAACGCTCCGACCAAAGAGGCAATTAGTGTGACTATTACATATGAGCATTGTCCGCCGCATCTGCAGGCAATGTGGTCAAATGATCTTGGGACCATGTCCCATCATAGTTCTTCCTTTTAATTTTGAGCCTTTGAGCTCTCTTATGTAAAAAAACAAAATATATGGAGCAAGTTATTAGGGCCATTTCTGTCAGGTCGAGAGTGATGATGACCTTGATTTTAAGGTTGCGTATTACAAGAGTTGGGGCAGACTTTAATTTATTTATTCAAGAAAATTAATTGTTCATGGTCTAATGCCCTTATATTACTATTATTGCCCCTTTCAATGTATCATTTCATTATTAATTTATTATTTTATTTTTCGTGAGGTAAAATAAAGTTAAATTTGAAAAGCATTAAATTTTTTTATCCATTTATATAAAACATATTGAAAGTGATTTATAAATAGGATTAGAGTAAAATAATGAGTGTATTTGGTTCGGCGGCAGAGGCTCGTAAAAGTGGTTTTTCCATCCTAAAAGCCCAGTAGAATGTTTTTGTAGTGTTTGGGAACACTTTAACCCAAAATGACTTTTTTTTAAAAAAAACACTTTCTTCCAAGAAATAGAAAAGTATGACTTTTGAAGAAAAAGTGGAGAGAGAGGTAAGATGAAAAAATATGTGTCCTATATTATAAAAAAGATAACAAGATAAAAATTAAAAAAATGGGTCATATATTACCAGAAAATTAAAAATTACCAAAAAACCTAATAATTTTTATATTTATAAACAATCTTCTTAAAAAATTAAATAATAAATTTTAGAGAAAATTGAAATAAGCTCTTTGTAAATCACTATTTATTAAACAAAGACATAGTCAGATTTATATCATTTTTTAATCAAACTTACTTCTCAAATACTTATTTAAATAAATTTCAATTTCATAAAAAGTCACTTATGTTACTTCAATCGAAACAAAAGTCATCCATTCATTAGTGAGGTTTTTCAATTATTTATGACCCAGTTAATTATATTATATTATTAATTAGTAGAACAATTATATTATTCAATTAGTTATGTGATATTAGCAGTTAGTTGGAAGAATTTTCCTTTTTCCATGATATTTAATTTACATATATTTTCATTTACTCCATTTTTATCATTGTCTTTATCCTTAAAATTATCACAAATAACTAAAATAAAATATATATGAATGTATGACATTTAATGATATTCATGTCCTTTTAAGTAATTTGCCACAAAAATTACATTTCTAACGTTTATCCAAACGGTTCATCATTTTTAAAAAGTCACTTTTCCAACGATAATCCAAACATAAATTATATTACATTTTTAACTTCTACTCAGAATTCTTTTTTCTAAAATAATTTCTATCAAAAAGTTACTTCTCCCATGAACAGGCCCAATATATCCATGAAAAGTAGTGGTCATCATGATGTGGTGGGTTTTGTTGCCAAAAGCAATTGGTTAGCGAGTTGGAACCAAGCAGTAAGCAATTCAGGTACTGCCACGTCATTCCAGGTTCACCGAACCCTCTCTTCTCTTTGTTGGTGCTGGGGACCCGAACCCACTTTCCTAGACATTTCTGCATAAAGCTGGAACCAAATCCATTGACCAGAAAAGGATTATTATTCGATCCCGCACGGATCCTCTGCTTTGAAATGTTAACGTGTACAAAGAAAAATGACAATTACATGTAGCCCCGCTTCAACGGCACATGGTGGGATGCGTTTAGTTGCAGCGAAGGAAAGCATGGAAAAGGAAATAAGGATAGAGTTGTAAAAAGCTCAAACATTAGGCATACATTCAATCATTGGCTTCGTTTAGAAACCCGTTGGAAAAACAGACACAGATTTCGAGGTACTTTAGTGAGAGGAATTTTATCTCGACTTGGTGAGAAGGGTTGGGGAGCCAAAAGCTCCAACATGTTTCCAAACGCAGCCATTATTCACGATCAACAAGCTGGGGGCAGATTAGTGGCAGAGCCCGGACCTCAAAGTAGTGGGGTAACTTTTTGATTTTCAAGCAAATGACAATAAGTTTACTAGTGTAGATAATTTGAGTGGGTTCAAATCTTAAATATCAGTGGGTGTAAAATAAAAATTTAATAGCTATTTACATATAACAAAAAAATTTCAATGGCGTCAATTGCCCACCCTGGGAAGCATGTGGCTTCACCACTTGGCAGGATGATACACACACATACATATATCAAGGTATTAAACCCTTATTGAACCTGATGCACTGGGTAGGTCAAATCAGGGTCAACCTGTGAGGTAGATCAGCTATATCAAAATAATATAATTTAATAAAAAATATTCATATTTGAGTATGAATAAGTTAATATCATAATATTTAAATAAATAACACTGGCAAGTGGAAGTTTGATTTAATAATCCAAAATATAAAAGTTAGACATTAACAATATGATGGCAAACTAAAGTATTAAATCCAGTTAAAGGTAGTACACATTTACTAAAATTAAAAGTAAAAAATCAGAATTTTTTAAAAATAAACATGATCTAGGTTACCCCATGTTTGACCTGGGTTAATTATCCTGATTATGACCAATTTACCCCGAGTCACACCGGTTCACCCAAAGTCTAAATTTCTTGAGTTATGGACATGCCTGACAGATTAGATGATCGGTTCACCCAAAGTTATTCTTTTAAAATCTAAATTTTACATCAAATTCGGTAAAAGAATTTACCACCGAACTTTCAAACAAGCCTTATGCCCCCTAATGGCAACGGTGCGGGTGGCTTCCAGTGCATCATTCACCAAACGCCAGAAGCAGAAAAGAAGAAAGACACCTTTTTATTCGAAACTCCTCCTCAGTTTCGTCATGCCAAGCCTAAACGGGGAATTAAATGATGATATTTCTGCTGATGCACAGTATTATATGCCAATTCAAAAACAAGTTTTGATTTGTGAACCGTAGCCTTCACTAAAAAGTGGAATTTTGAAATGCTATATTACCAGTAGGGATGTGGGAGCCAGCTATGCAGATAAAAATTGGTACATGCACACATATATAGGACAATTTTAGTAGTCCAATATTTTTAGGTCATGGAGGGGAATACAATATTAATACATCATAACGGTAAAGAAAAAAAATGCATGTTTCATTGTGTGTGTCTGGGGTTCTGTTGTAAAAAATGAGTTTACAAATTTTAAAATGAATTTTATGGATTTTCAAATGGTTTTCACGAATTTTAAGAATGGTTTGTCTCAACTTACATGTACCATAATGAAGTTCTCAAACAAGCATCATATTTGTCTGCACCGACAGACACTTTTAACGTTGGAAGAAGAAACAGTAGCGTGGAGCAATAGCAACAAAACTTTCAAGAGACTATTATAACTACAGCCCTCTCGGTATATATATAGAGAGAGATTTAAAAGATTTATACCTATGAATTAAATCAGGATTTTAATAAATTATTAGATATCTTAAATATGCGATAAAAATTTAGACACGTTTGAATTCAAATCATATCTATTATCTCATTCATAGAAATAATTCAGAGATTATCATAAATCAACCATGTACATGTCTTAAAACGACTAAAGAAAATATTCTGGCAAAAAAAAAAGAATAAAGAAAATAGCTGCATGTTCACAAACTTGCAAACGTTGTTTTGCTTGTTTGGGAACACCGTTTCTCAAACGGTGCACACATTTCAATAAAAAATCATTTCGAAATCTGTAAAAAAAGCATCTCGAAATTCATTAAAACCATCTCGAAATCCATAAAATCATATGGAAATCCGCAAAATACCTCAAAATCTATAAACTTATTTTTCCCAACGAACTTCCCAAACACAAAGTCCCAATGTTGGACAGTGACCAAAGCAGCCGGATGACATTGGGGTGTTTGGCAAAGCTTTTGAATACTCCAAAAATATATTCAATAGTGTTTTTCCGCAAATCGAGATAATCTGCTTCACATATTTACCTCGTAAATGGTAAAAGTACTTCTCTACCGCTTTTTCAAATGAACCCAATCGCTCAATTGCTAAAAAATTGATTCACATACGTCTAGTTTGTTTGATTTCTTTTTTAGAATTTAGATTTAGTTTGAAAGAATACGTTTTACATTAAAATCTAGATTTTATCTAAATACACATATTTTTTAGAAAAACTATTTTAAATATAAAATTTCTGTTTAAAATCTTATTTTTTAAAAAATTATTTTTTTTGTAAATCACATTATTTCTCCTAATAAATTTTCTCTTTCCTCTTTTTTGACTTCCTTTTGCATTGAACTCCGTAAAAGTAAATAACTCCTCAAATATAATCACTTTTCAAAACATAAATTTTATTTTGAAATCTGTAAAAACTATTATCTAAAATCTAGGTTTTACCTTGTAATCTGTGAAAGTTATTATTAGAAATCTTTGGATCCGTTTGGTAAAACGGTGGAGAAGTACTTTTACCATTTACTAGATAAATATGTGAAGAAGATTATCTCGTTTTATAAAAAAAACACTGTTGAACATACTTTTGGGGTGTTGAGAAACTTTCCCAAACACCCACTTAAATTCCAGTTCCAATTTAAAGATTTTGTTGATTACTTCTTTTAAAAAATGATGGCATTAATTGATGATATGGGAATAGAGACCTCGAAGTGCGAGAATATGCGAAACACGTGCTCCCATAATAGCCCATCTAACCACGACCCCCACCCATCTTCTATTGCATTTCGTCAGCTCATTTTAAAATTAATAAAATTATCTAAAAATTTATAAAAAAATATCTTAAAATCCATAAAATTATATAGAAATCCGTAAACTTCTTCACCTAACGGAATTCCTAAACACTCACATCATCCATTCACTAATTTAACATTTCTCAATTACCTAAATGTGCACATCTTAATTCTTAATTACATACAAGGCCCTTCTGCTGCGGAGAGTATTATTATTATTTTTATTTTCATAATAAAATATTAAAATGTCATTGCTGTAATTTTCTTAACTGTTACCGACAAATTAATTCCTCTCCGCAATAAATAAATACTGCGAAAAAGCGATGGTAAGCAAAACAAAATAAAAGTGTGCACAATGATTTATTTATTTATTTTGTTCCTGTATTATAGAGTGCTCGGTCGGTTTCCGGCTGGCTGTAAAAACGGCGGGAATACAAATGAAGTAAACAAGATGCGACTGTCTGAACGTGAATCCGCTAAATGCCGAAATCCAAACACTATTCACGTCACACGGTTTCTTGCATCTTGGCCCTGCGTGCGTGCCGTCACTCACCACCGTTCGATCAAAACATTTGCAGCGGCAACTCTGGGTCCCACCACTTTCAGTGATCATCATCTTCCCCGGATAAAACTAAGTTCGATACCTGC
>JANTPZ010147873.1:0-14926 GCA_025593235.1 Vachellia pachyceras | reverse complement strand
AAAATAAAAGAAATATGACTTCTGGTCATATAATTTATGAATATAAATTAGAGGTACATGACTTCTGGTCATACTAAAATAACAATATATATATATATATATGAACTTATAAATGAGATCATAATAAGAAAGTAATAACAATATCTAATCTAAGTCATGGAACCTTATATTTAAAACAAAAAAATTAAAACTTTATGACTTCGGGGCATTTAATTCTCATGGCTTCAAGCCAGTTAATGCCAAAATGAGGATTAAATTATATAGCTTCTGGCCATATAATTTTACAACAGAAAACTAAGGCTAAATGGCTTCTGGCCATTTAATAAAAAAAATAGAAATTTAGAATTTTTGGCCTTTTATCTTCATGATAAAAGTTGTATATGGCTTCTGACCATAAGATAGAGTATAAAATATATATGGCTTCTGGCCATATACCATAGAATCAAATGAATATGACTTCTGGTCATATTAAAAGAAAAAAAATGAAAAATCAAATGAATATGGCTTCTAGCCATATTAAGAGAAATATAACTTCTGGTCATCATATAGAATATAAAATCATATAGATGCAAGGCTTCTAGCCATATAAATAATATATATATATATATAAGAACTTGCAAATGAGATTATAATAAGAAAAAACAATAATAATCTCCAATCTAAGCCATGGAACCCGATGTTTAAAACAATCGGTAAAAGATTCACTTTAATTCCATATAGTGGCAAGATTATCCCAGATAGATCAATGTTAAATAAAGGTACAGTAAAAGAAAGTAGATGAAATCATTAAGGTAACTATGGGGAAGTATACTTTCGTCAGAACAATTGTGCTGATAACGTGTTATAAAAGTAAGAGCTTTCAAGATAAGATAAGAGAAGAAGAGAGGAGAGGAGAGCAAAGCACTTCAGTTTTTCACTATTTAATTCATCAAGTACAAAGCCCTATTTATAGGCTCTGAGAATAACCTCCAAGGGTCATAACAATTAATAGTGCAATTAATACAGATATTAATTATGACTTAACTCTTTAGTTTCTCAGTAACAATTTATGTACAGCATTTATGATGAAGAAGGTGAAGAGTCAATGTTCATTCACTTATTTAATATATTTATAACATATATGTATTTTTTAAAGAATTGGAGATAATTCTTCGATTAACAAATTAATTAAAAAATGTGATATGTTATTATACATATGTGTATTAGCTCAGCAGTTTATTATGAAAAATCAATTATATATTGGGAACGTTCATGGCATAACGTGAAAATTCAATTGCACATAATGTAAAAATTCAGTTAGTGGAATACCAGTTATATAATTTATAATGTCTTATTATATAATTAATTTTTCAATTGGGATATATTCTTTGTTCTTCCTTTTTTCCCCCTAAATAAATACATAAATATCTTTTTTCAAACAGCCGATTCCATTTCCCACTGAAAAAGACTAATAAATAAATTTATAAAATGTATTGTGCTTTAGAGCCGTGACAGTGACGTGATTCCGTCCCGCGTTGAGCAAAGCGTGGCCGTGGATCTTCACAGTATATTTAATTAGAGAAAACAACCATTATGTGCACGTCGGTTTGTGGAGTACAAATCGATATTAATATTTAATATAATATTTAAAAGAAAGATACTAATATAATTATGTAAAAAGCTCCTCTTCTTCTTTTTGGATAAAAAAGCTCCTCTTTTCACATACATGAATCATGCACTCCCTTTATCATTTATCAATAAATATGCGTTTTAAATTAAATTAAATTCAAATGCTTTCAAAAAAAAGATAAATGCTGGCTAAAATTACTATTCTATATTAATAAATAGCTCTTGTAGGAAATCGTATTCTTAAACTCTTTTCCATTCATTTTTCTTTAAATTAGGCTCAAATCATTCATATTCATAGGATGAAACGATATGATGCTATATAAGAAACTAGCTAGCAAAAAGCCTTATATATATATATATATATTTGCAAACGTCCTTATATAACTTTTGTTAGTTCTTTAATTCTTTTCATCTATTCATATTTTTGTTATACTAAATATAGTAATACACAAGCTTTTTCTTTTATATCTTATTTAGAACATATGATGCAATATTTTAAATAATATTATTCTCATTTATATATTCATTTATCATCCATTTAAATTTATAAAACATACCTTATAAATACTAGTGAAGAAATTCATTTTTTTTTTGCTGGTGAAGGATGATGACATTCATTTTCTACTCTCGAAGGAAGTGTGAATCTTCAAAGAGGATATTTAAATAAGGTAAAACAAATGAAGTAAAATGTTAGGCTAACATGTTTAGCCAGCAGAGTAGAAGCTAATTAGATCAAATATGCTACTTTTGATCTAGGGGCCTTCAATGCGTCAGGACCTGATGGGATACAGGCTTTCTTCTATCATGAATATTGGAGTATCATAGGAGCCTCCTTGTGTACCATGGTTAAGGATAGCTTTGAAGACCCTACAAAGATCAGGGAAATTAATGACACGAATTTGGTCTTGATCCCCAAGACAGAGCAGATGGAATCAATTAAAGATTTTCGTCCAATATCCTTATGCAATGTCAGCTACAAAGTTGTGACTAAGGTTATCAACCGTAGACTTAAGCATATCATAAGAAGAATAGTGGGAGATCATCAAAGCAGCTTCATTGCTAGTAGATAGAGTAGGGATAACATTATTATCACGCAAGAAGTTATTCATTCAATGAAGTTGAAGCAAGGTAGCGATGGGTGGTTAGCAATGAAAGTGGACCTGGAAAAGGCTTATGATTGTTTACAATGGACTTTCATTCTAGATACGCTCCAGAATGTGAATATTGAAGAGCATTTGTGTGACATTTTTATGGCTTGTATTTCCTATTCCTCATTTATGATAATTTGGAATGGTGAAGAGACTAGGGAATTCCATCCATCTAGAGGCATCCGGCAGGGTGACCCTATTTCCCCCTACATCTTCATGCTGTGCATGGAGAGACTAAGACATATCATTAAGGATGCAGTTGCAGAAGGTAGTTGGTGCCTAATTCAATTAACCCTTGGGGGTTCTCCTCTTTCGTACTTATTCTTTGCTGATGACCTCATCTTATTTGAAGAAGCTTCAACCAGCTAAATGAGCATAATTCATAACTGTCTGGATAAGTTTTATGTTGGGTTGAGACAAAAAATAAACAGGATGAAGACTAAAGTTCACTTCTCTAGAAATGTTAATTTCAATAGAGCTTTGCAACTTAGTCAGCAAATGGGGGTAGGGTTGACAAGTGATTTGGGTAACTACTTAGGTATCCCTTTAATTCATACAAGGTCATCCTACGTAAATTTTTACCCTATCCTTGAGAGAACCCATAGAATGCTAGATGGTTGGAAGAGGAATTGCCTTAATCTAGCAAGAAGGGCTACTCTTATAAAATCAGCTTTATCAACTCTTCCCTACTACCACATGAGACCATGATCCTTCCAAAGAGGTTAATTCAGGACCTGGAAAGGAGAAGCAGATATTTCTTATGGGGAAGCAATGAAGAGGAAAGGAGAATGCATCTTGTTTCGTGGGAAGTTGTAGTCTAGGACAAAAAGAATGGTGGATTGGGGATTCGTGAGTTCCGTAAACAAAATGAAGCGTTGATTATGAAGCTCTGTTGGAATATGGTGAATAAACGGGAGGCTTTATGGGTCAGAGTTCTCAGGGCCAAATATAAATGTGGTAACTAGGTTATGCCAAAGGTCATCAAGAAGAAGTTATCATCCCCCACACTTGGAGAAGTATATGTGAGGTGTGGAGCAAATTCAAAAGAGGAGTAAGAGTGAAAATGGGTAATGGTAGGAACACCAACTTTTGGCTTGATAGTTGGTTCAAAGTTAATGAGCCTCTTATTCACTTGGTACCGGGAGCTGAGGAAATGATTGACTCTCAGGAAAGGGTAGTTGATTATATTAATTTGAATGGAGACTGGATATACAAAAGTTGAGTGTTTGGTTTCACCTTCAAACTATTGATTGCATCATGATTGCTCACCCACCCCATGACGAGAGAGGAGAGGATATATACATATGGAAACCATCCACTGATGGTCGTTTTTCTGTTAACTCTGCTTATCATTTCCTTTTTGCAGGTGTCCACCATCAGGAGGAGAACACATGGAGAAAAATTTGGAGATGGCAAGTTCCAGAGAAAATTAAGGCGTTTATGTGGCTCTTCGCCCATGGTAGAGAGCATACTGCTAAGCTCAGAGTCACTAGAGGGATTGAAACGTCTGTGGCATGTCCATTTATGTGTCTGCAAGATGAGGACCCCATGCACCTCCTGAGAGACTGCCGGAATGCTCATGACAAATGGTTATCTATTATTCATCCCTTAAAGTGGTCTATTTTCTTTTCATTGCAAGGGGAAGATTGAATCTGTTGGAACCTCAGTAATGAGGTCGGGAAGCAGTTTACCAAGAAAGTCCAATGGACTACTCTGTTTGGTTATACATGTTGGGATATATGGGTTACTAGATGTGACAAGCTATTTGGCTCCAAAGAAGTAGATGACTACATAAATGCCCTCTCTAGCCTGTTTCGAGCATGTCTGGATCAGGAACTAAAGTCCAGGTATGTTTTCTACAATTCTTCAAAGGAGCAAGTTCGAAATAGAGCCCAAAACGGGAGCGGTTTTCATAAATTGGAAACTGATGTGTCTTTTCTCAGTTCAGGTAGACACGGATGTGGAGGGGCTATTCGAGGAGATGATGGTAGTTAGGTGTGTGGTTTTAGTTGTAAGCTCACTTCGATGCCAACATCAATTGCAGAGCTGATAGGCATAGTGCATAGACTCTATTTATGTTGGTCTAGGGGAATTCGCATAGCAAAAGTCATGTCAGATTCCATTGAGGTAGTTAATTTAATAATGCCGGGTTGCACTACCAATGACCACTTTGATGAGGATGTTGTAAGAGATGCTAGGCTCCTTCTGTATAGGAATTGGCAGGTCCTTGTAACTCATGCACCTAGGGAGAGTAACACCACTGCTAGCTACCTGGCTAAGTCAGCTCATGACCTCATAGGCAATTACTATATCTTTTGGGACCCATCTCCTTGCTTGAATGGGGTCGGGGACGAGGGGCCTAGGGCCTCTGTGAACCACCATTCTTGTACTCCTTCTTTATTCGATATGATTTTCAGTATTATTTAAAAAAAGGCATACACCTGTGAGACTTAAATGTAATAAGCTTTTCATTTTCAAGCCGGAAAAAAATGGCAGGTTAGCGTATCATCCACGTCATTTATCTTTAAGGTTGATATGTAAATTTGATCATAAATTTTCAATGGGGTATAAATTCTTGCATCTTTAATTTGATCATAAATTCCGAAGCTGAAAGCCTGAAGGCTAATATCTTTAATTTGCAATTTAAAAAACATTGGCTTTCATTTTCAATGGGGTATAAATTCTAGCATCCTCACGTTCTTGTTCAAAGTTGGAAGAATACGAGGAAATTTCTTTCTCCTCATGGCGAAACCAACATCTATGACGGTTCTTGAAGTCAGCGCTGTGGAACCGCTGCCGGGAACAACCACGTCGACCACCGCACCTGTAACCTCCTTACCACTCACCTTCTTCGACCTACTGTGGCTGAGATTCCCGCCCGTCATCCGTCTTTTCTTCTACGAATTCCCCCATCCACCTTCCTCCTTCATTCATTCGCTTCTTCCAAAACTCAAACAATCGCTCTCTCTCACTCTCCACCACTTTCTTCCTCTCGCCGGCAACATCGTATGGCCACCTCACTCCCCAAAACCCTTCATCTGTTACGTCCCCGGCGACGGGGTCTCCGTCACCATTGCTGAATCCGACGCCGATTTCCACCGTCTCTTTGGTTCCAACTTCTCTGAAGCCGAGGAAAGCCGCCGGTTGGTGCCCCACTTGACCGCTTCCGATGAGAAAGCTTCTGTCATGAGTCTGCAAATCACTCTGTTCCCGAACTCTGGCTTCTCTGTTGGAATTTCCTCCCACCACGCAACCATGGATGGAAAATCCTCAACTTTATTTATGAAAGCATGGGCTTATCTCTGCTCTAATAATCTCGGAGAATCATTATCATCATCGGATCCATCTTTACCGGAGAATCTAAGGCCATCTTTTGACAGGTCAGTGATCACGGATCCTTCTGGGAATATTTCTCAGACATTCGTGAATTTCTGGTTAAATGAAGGTGGTGGACCAAATAACAGAAGCTTGAAGTTATGGGACCTGAACAAGGCAAATCAAGGAAAGCTCGTAAGGGGGGCATTTGAATTGCTGCCCTCGAATATTCAAACTATTAGGAAATCTGCAGAGTCCAAGTTGAACAATAAGAAGAAGCTTCATCTCTCAACCTTTTCAGTAACGTGTGCCTATTTGTTAAACTGCTTGGTCAAAGCAGAACAGACAAAACAAGATAAAGTGTTGTTCATATTCAGTGCGGATTGCAGGTCTCGTTTGGATCCTCCAATTCCATCTGCATATTTTGGAAACTGTATCGGTGCGGCTAAGACGACTCCGCTCCAAACGAAGAACTTGCTTGGAGATGATGGGTTCATGGTTGCTCTTGAGGCAATAAGTGAAGCTTTGAAGAGATTTCAAGATGAAGCGATATTAAGTGTAGCAGAAAATTGGATATCTGATATGGAAACTTTTGGAATGACTGATACTTACAGGATATTTTCAATCGCAGGATCGCCAAGATTTGAAGTTTATGGTAATGATTTTGGATGTGGAAGGCCTAAGAAGGTGGAGGTAGTTTCTATAGACAAGACTGGAGCTTTCTCTCTTTCAGAAAGTAGGAACGGCGATGGAGGTATTGAGATTGGGTTGGTGTTGAACAGAACTCAAATGGAAGCTTTTTCTGCTCTTTTTCTCAAAGATCTTCCTTTGTCATGATTATCATCATCATCATGCTCTTAAAAGCTTTGGTTTGAATCAGTTCTTATAATTACTTTCCGTTTTGAATTGGCCCGGACATGTAGAAATAATACTGTTGAAAGCGCGATTAAACATTTTGAGTGCAGCAACTGTGATCTGTCTACAGTTGATCCACATAGCAGAATAAATCTTGTTGTTTCCAGTTATATATTGCGCATTCTGAGATAGGATAAAAACTTGTAAGTTTACTTGTTTAGTTTAATGTTTCTGATTCGACGACAGTTGATCCACATAGCAGAATGTTTCTGTATCTATCTGCAATCCTGTTTTTGTCTTCTGTTGAGAATAAAATTTCATTGGAAAATCAATTAATTGCACATGGCTCAACTACTGCACTGTTCGATGTGCTTGCACAAGACTGGCGTACTTGTGAGAGTCGGTTTGATGAATTAATGACTTTTGCTTCGTTTTCATTATTTTTTCAATGTATGAATTAATGACTTTTGCTTCGTTTTACTTCTGAGCTCATAACCGCTGAACCAAAGACTCTCGTACTTTTCGGATTCTTAATATATAAAGTTCCAACTAAAGAAATTTAGTCTTAAATATATTTCACAAACTAAGTCAATTATTATTTTCCCATTTTATTTTTATAATTCGCTGATGTTTGAACTTTTTGAATACACTTCTCAAAATCGACGTTATTTAACGAGAGGTGAAGTTAGAAAAATTTATCAACTCAGTATGAATTTAATAACTTAGCTGTTATTTTTAAGTATGCAAGAATCGGTAGTTTTGTACCTTATAATAAAGATCACATGGAGTATATTTTTTCTTTTTCTCATGGTTATAATGGTATTAAAAGATATTAATTATTTCTAAAAACTTTATAAACCATCTTTCACATATATACATACATATCAAAATTTGCGAAATTCGTTCTTAAAATCAGGAAAGGGGAGAATACAAAATAAAATATCACAAGGACCTACTATAATTAAATTATATATTTCATTCCTTCTGGAATATTTCGATTTTATTGGTTCTGGAGAGCACTAGGTTGTATCAATTTAATATACTTGCGATAGTGGAATACGCAACATAATCAAGAAAGAAAACCGAAGCACAGAAAAGGTCAGACGAAGACTGTTATAATAACAATGATAATGATGATAAATATTGAATGATGTGAAAGTTCGATATGGAATATGATAACTCTATAAGTTTTACTATATTTATGATATATTTTTGAAATATTTAGAGATTTATCAATACAGTTTGAAAAGATTTTGAATTTAAAATAGAAAACCCATCAAATAGTGCATTATTTTAGAGATCCATTATTTTAAAAGATTTTAAGTTTAAAATAACAAATATATGCATTATCATGTGAATTTATGAAATCATAGTAGATAATAATAATTTAAATATTTTATTATCTTTAATTATATTTTTTTTACTTCTTTTTATTTTATTATCTTGTTCTATTTCAAGGAAACCAAAGAATCTTAGCAAATCAAGAAAAAATGTGATATTAAATATTAAAGAAAGGTTCTTGTGAGCTAGAAGGCTATATGTGTATTTATATCATACATTGGAGAGATTTGGGGGGCATCCACGGAGATTCTGGAGGCACTAAAAGACGAAAAGCTCTCTCTCTATATACACATAGAGAGAGCACATTCTAGGAGGGGATGCAAGCTGCGCTAGAAAGCATACACATTGAGGACGCATCACAGGACACACAAAGCACATTAATATCCAACCCGCACATCCAAGACGAACGCGCGCACGAGAAGGAAGGGATCAGTGAAGACACACGCAGAGTTCGTCGCCATCACTGGTGTCATATCGTTACTGCCTTCTTCTTTATCCCTTTCTTAAATTTTATCATGGATTTGATTAAAGCCATGTGTGCTAATTCTTTTTAGATCTAAAGTAGTTATGAACTGATTCACTACACTACCACAAAAGGTACTTTTTACACCCTATTTTTAACCCAATTGGCGCCCTTTCTATGGAGGCGCCTATGTGATAGGAGTAGAAAGTTCGGGCTTACGGCGCCCTATATTAAGTAAGGCGTCGTAGGCTAGACCTACGGCGCCCTATATTGGTATGTAGGGCGCTGTAGGTTGACCCTACGGCAATATAGGGCGCCGTAGATATTTTTTTTAAAAAAATTCTCTTCAATTTTATTTAACCCATTTACTACATTTGGTTCAGTTTACAATTACATTTTGTACCAGATCAAGTCCAGACATAATAAACATATATACTGAGCAAAGATTAATCAAGAGTTACTAACATATACGTAAGCCAAGTGCAATTGTTAAGTGAAGTTTTGGAATGTGTGATATTCAAAAATTCGCACATTAATTCACAATATTCAGCGCAATCGTGCATTTGATCAAGTTGTTTGTTTAATTTCATCAACCTCTACCAAATCAGTAAGCAACTGACCCATACGTCAAAGTATAACTGCACATTTCAAAGTATTCGCTAATGTGAAGAAAATATGAGGATAAGTGCTATAATTCAGGGGGAATCAAACTGTGCGAATCATGAATATAGGGGGAAATAAGAAATAAAAAAATAACTGGAGCATAAGCAATTTTTCCTTCAACGATGGTGAAAAAAGACTGCGCAATAACATTTTTTTACTTGTGAAGAAGACAGCAGAGAACTCGACGAGAAGACTTGAAGGAGAGACTTAACGGCGACGGAGAGACTGACTAGAGCTGACAAAGAGACTTGATAGAGAAAAGAGTGCGAATCAGTTGAGCAATGATGGCGACGGAGACCTTGAAGGCTCGAGCTGATGGCGTTGCGCGAATCGTGCGATGGCGTTGGCTGGAGCTGATTCCGTGGGGTCACTGACTGTGCGCTGGAGCTAATGGTGATGGAGAGATCGAGTGGATGCGTAGACGACGACGCTTGGACGAAGTTGGGCACATCGACGCTTCGGTTCCGCACATGAGAGAAGGGAGAAGGGGAGAATAGAGAAGCCAATAAAGGAGAAGGGGAGGTGATCTGACCAATACATGTTTTGTCATGTCAGGAAGGGCTTTAGGTGCCCTACATGGTGAAAAAGGCGCCAAAAGTTTAATTTTTGACGCCTTATATGTGAAATAGGGCACGAAAGTGAACTTTGGGTGCCCTATTTCTCTAATCATAAAATTGGGCGCCAAAATATGACTTTTGGCGCCCTATTTAACATATAAGGTGCCAAAAGTTTACCGTCTTCATTTTTTACTCCATATCGAATTTCATGCGCCAAAACTATACTTTGTAGTAATGCTACTAGAAAAATCAGATTTAGCGATGGAATTAGCGACAAAAAATCAGCTCTAGCGACAGAAAAAGCAGATTTAACGACGGAAAAAATCCGTCTCTAAAACGAGGGTTCATGCGCCAAAACTATATTCTGTAGTAGTGCTACTAGAAAAATCAGATTTAGCGATGGAATTAGCGACAAAAAATCAGCTCTAGCGACAGAAAAAACAGATTTAACGACGGAAAAAATCCGTTTCTAAAATGAGGGTTGCTAAATTTAGTGACGGATTTTTAGCGACGGAAGTTTTCCCTCACTAATTTAGCGATGAAATTTTCCATCGCTAAATCCATCGCTAATTAGAGACGGATTTAGCAACGGAAAATTTCCTCTCTAAATTTGACAATTCCGTCACTAAGTTTAACAATTTCGTCGTTAAATTGGTTATATTCTGTCGCTAAATTTAACAATTTCGTTGTTAAATTGATTATATTCCATCACTAAATTTGACAATTCCATCACTAAATGGATTGTATTCTATCGCTAAATGGATTATATTCCGTCGCTAAATAGGTTATATTCCACCATTAAATTTGACAATTTTATTGCTAAATGGACAATTATGCGGATTTAACAATTTTATCCCTAAAGGCCTCACTGATTTTATATATAAATCAACTACGCATTTGCAAAAACGTTTTATAAACAAATACTATTCAATCACACAATTAACCCAAAAATCAAATTTTAAATAGTGATATCATGTACAGTGTCTAACATGGCATTTAACACATCTCCCAAAAAAAATCAACCAAAAGCATCAACCAAAAGTAGAGGATCAGGTGAGGAAGGAGCAGCTGTTTGCATCAGGTGAGGAAGGAGCAACTGAGGATCTCTCACTGACAAGCAATTGAACAATAATATCTGCAAGAAATACAACAATCACAGTTCAAAAACCACAAAAGTAAAAAAAATTAAGCATCAATTACATAAGTGCATTTGTTACTCCCTAATGAGTTTCAAATTGTTCAAAACATTACAAGAAAGATAATCATGGGCACTTCTCTTGACTCCTGATAAAGTGATCAGCAAAGTTCACTTAAGAAAGGACCTCAGGGAAGAAAAGGAAATAGATATCATGCAGATACATAAAAATGGAGTAGCATATGAGATTGAAACACATTTGCCTAATAAAACAAGAATAATATTTATTTGAACTATATAATTGTGTCTAAAATCCCTAAAATTCAAGCCATACATCAATAAGGAGGAGTTATAAACATAATAAAATTCACCACACTCTCAGGTACTTATGATATAAAGTGATTTTTTTAATAGAAGACTATGGGAAGCCTGCTAAGGAGAAGACCAGCTCAATAGTTATGATATAAAAGTTTCATACAGTAAATTAAAAATGGGAAGAACACAGTAATTGCCACTCGAGCTCTTGCTTTGCATCATCACAGCCTTTCACATCTTTGAATGTTTTGACATTCTGCTAGGTACAGTACCATTTCTCCTTCCAGAACGTTCAAGATGAGACCACAATACACATAGCCCACCAATGCAGTTCATGGCTACAATCCTTGTATCCTGAAAATGACATGCAATACAAACAAATCAATTTAATTTCCACCCCAACTACCATGCTCCTAACTTACAAGTTAACTTATCACCATGTTGCACTCCACTACTATATTTTTTTATGGTGACAATCTACTACTATATTTTAGCAAACAATCTATTTATAAAACAAAGGAAAATACCAAAAACTTGCTCATTTAATTGTAGTAGTCATATTTTCTCAAATCTAGCATTCAAGGTCAATTTGATTATACATAATTCAATAGTTTGATTTAGTACCTTGCGCCCATGGGTTAATCGCAAAAGTGGATAGTCCTTCAGAATATCAACGACTCTTTGCCCCACTATTTTCCAATTCTGCAATTTAATTAAGAACAATTAATCTCTTGTGAAAATTAATAGGTACCTAAACAAAATATTAATCATAAGAACAGAATCCTTCACCTTCTCTACGTTGCGATAATGTACAGACACACAAAATTTATTGCTCTCAACTTCTGCTCCTTTAATGTCTTTCGTACACTCAATAAGGGAACCAAGCACCTGCTCAAACATGACTCTATCAGAATGCCATAATCCAATAGAGAGAAGGATTGGGAAGTGATTGACTGTAGGATTTTTCAAATTTACCTACCCCATTAATCATGGGCAAGAATTCAGCAGCAGGTTGGAATAAGTTACCTTCCTTTCCCTGCATTATTTTCCAACGATCTTAAAAGAGGCCCTGTTTTAGAAGAACAGACATATGGAAGCTAATGCCGAATCAAAAACTTTGTTCAAAGCCTAGTAGCTGATTGTCAGTAGAACTAATGCAATTAGGATGGTGATTAGATACAGATTGTCTAACAGGACCAATGATGTTCATCCCATGGCTACCCGCATAATAGAGTTCAGTTAGTCTTACAAATCCATATACCTGAGCGAATTGGGTGTGGAGAAGGTTAGAATGCTCTTCATGAACATAAATGTGCATAAAGATACAGAACAATAAAAAGAGAAAGAAAATTGCAATAAAGTGCTCAAAAGAAAATCTTGGACATTCCTATTCATGAGATGGTTTCCATGTTAGGGCTGACATTCCTATTTATGAGATGCTACCCTTTAATAATGAATTCTCATTTGGTTCTAATATCTGCATCAATGGCACAAATCACACTGGTATAAATTATTTGTTAAAAACAGTTAAGATTTTAAATTTCAAGGGCAATTTTTAAGCATCAACCTGTTCATGAAAGCTAGTGTGGTTCATACTTCCCTTGCTGCAGCTACAAATACGGAAGATCTTTGCAAGGTACTCAAATGGCAAGATATATATATATCTTGAATATTGTGACTCCTTCCTGTCACCAACCAACAGCCTTGTTTTCTCAAGGGCTTTAAAAATTTCAGACCGCAATAAAATTATAAATGGTAGATCACACAGAGGCATTCACTTGCTGATTTTACAGAATATAATAACGCACGAAAATTCAGAACTCTTCAAGGATTCTTTTACCTAAGTGAAGAGACACAGTAAATCAAAAGGATTCTTTTTTCTTCTAAACACATAAGTGCGAAGTATCCATAGGAAGCCCAGCTGCGAATAGTAATAGTATCAAAAAAATTTCAAACAAATTAATTTCTTCAAGGAATTTTTAGAGATGTGAAAAATGAGAGTGGGCTTATGCAGCTACACAATTCACAGGCCACAAAAATTGTGGTTCCTTACACTTTTTATGTTTTATATTGATGGCAGAGATTATTAGTGGAGATGCATATCTTGACTTCAAAATAACTTTGAACCATGCTTAGTAATATATAGCTCAGATAAGCATAAATATAAAAATATGCCTGTTTTTCGTATGCATAATCTTTATATTGAATCTCTTGCAGACACATTCACTGGTGAAACTTACAGAGTAACTAGCGCATGAAAACAATGTGAAATAAGTCAACATTCACACATGCAAGTATATTCAAAATCGGATTCAGATTTGCATTTGATTATCATCCAGCAATGTCCCTAAATATTCTTCCCCTGCAATGTCAACTTGTTCCTAACCAGCTAAGCTGCTTGGCGACTCAGCAACGCCACAACTTAGAGTAGAGGATGAGCGGCGTGAAAAGGGAATATTGTTGTGGCATGAAAACCCAAAAACGAAAATGAAAACCTTGTGTAAACAAAAAGGAAAGGGAATATTGGAGACAGAGCAGAGGATGAGCGGCGCGAAAGCGAAGAGTCGAAGACACAGCTCAACGTGTCGGTGTTGTGATGGTTGTCCACATCAACATATCAGTCGAAGCTCAGAGCAATGGAGGATGTAGAGTGTTAAGAAGATGAGGAGCCACGGCTAGCTAGGGTAATACAAATTCAAAGGGTATATTGGAATAGAAGAGGGGAGTAGCATGGTGTGGAGGAGAGCCAGGGGATAGGACGAATGGAACTGGAGCGAGTTGTGGAAGGAGACGCGGGAGGAATTTATGCCCCGTTTGGTACGGGGAATTGGTTTTGATGGAATTGGAAGTGGAAGTGGAATTGGAAGTGGAACTGAAAGTGGAAGTGAGATTAAAAGTTTGTTTGGTATGTTTGAAGTAGTGGGGTATTATTTTAATTTAATATTTATATTTATAGTATGGAAAGACAAATATACCCTCCACCCCAAAAAAAATTTCTCCTCCCCCACAACACTCTCCTACCCAAACAGTCCCTCCCTCCCTCTCTCTCTCTCCAAGCATAGCACGACAAGCTTGCATCTTTGCAGATGCCGACAAATCTTCCATCTTCCATCTAAGCACAGCACGACAAATTCCCCCTCCCCCACAACACTCTCCTACCTAAACCACGCCGGTGCTGTCCAGCTTCCATTCTTGTTGACAAGCATGAGAAGCAAAAAACAAATCGAAAATGCAACCCATAAATTCCGACAAGCACGACAAGCAAAAATCAAGCAAATTCCGACAACCATCATCAGAAACGCAACCCATAAATCGTACCAGAAATCAACAACAAGCATCATCGAAAATCAACAAGATATCGTACCAGGGAGATGAAGTTGGGCAAGTGGGGCGATGGTGGTTGAACAGTCGTCCTCACCATCGACCGTCATCCTCGGCCATAGTCCTCCGTCGTCGTCCATCATCCTCGCCGTAGTCCTCCATCATCATCCTTTCATCCTCCACCGTCGCCTGCAATGGAAGGGTA
>JANTPZ010147871.1:0-47199 GCA_025593235.1 Vachellia pachyceras | reverse complement strand
AAGATAATGGCAGTTAATATCAAAAGCAACTATGTAATTATTTTGTTCTACATCTACATATACGACAAAATAAAAAGGGGAGATTTATTGTAAGGTCCAAAAAAAGTAAGTTATTTATGAAAATGTCTCAAGAGGTTGTCAATGACAAGTCGATGAGCACTATTGACAAATGGAGCAAAGACCTTTTCATAAATAACTTCCTTTTTTGGACCTTACAATAAATCTTCAAATAAAAAACTAACCTTTAGGATGTGACAAAAGTCAGTTGTTTTTTGAAAGATTTGATCCCACATTATTCATTTCTCTTCTCTAATATTATTATAGATATGGGCTTCGTTTGGAAACCCGTTGAGAAAACGGACACAGATTCTGAGGTACTTTATGTGAGAGGAATTTTGTCTCGGCTTGCGTGAGAATGGATTTTGGGAGCCAAAACGGCATTCTTAACGGAATACCAAACGCAGCCATGGTAGGTATTGTAAGTATAGTTAATACACGTTAGATTTGCACTTCATCACCTGCTTCCATTTTTATGTTGTAAGTATAGTTTCCTAAAGTTTTTTTAAAATTCTTGTGAGTGGGGATAAGTGAATTTTTGCTGTCATGCTTAATTAATTATTATGTCAATCTTCATGAATATCACAAGCAACCAAAGTTTGATAAATCAAATGGATAGTGGTAGAATATGGCTAGTGAATAAAGAACTTGATTTTTCTTAAGCAATATCAATGGTTCCAACTTGCAATACTTCCATCATCATTGTAGTAAATACTTGTTTAGCAAGCACGTTGAAACCACATTGCATATAAGTTAAGACAAAACTCTTCTTATATACTTATCTTGACTTACGTAAAATCAATCTCTCAACGGATTTTTAAACATGCACTTAGTAGTTTTAGTTTCTACAATTTTAAATTATTATTTTTCATCCCTATGATTTTATAAGAATCTAATATGAATTAACGTTATTAAGTGTCGGGATAAACCTAAAACTAATTTAAAGTTAAGGGACCAAACCAAAATAAAACTTGTATAGTCTCTATACTTTTAACAAGTATTAATTTTAATACATATGCTTTTAACAAATTTTGATTTTGGTTCATGCATTTAACGACGTTAATTAAAAGTTAATATTGTTAAACTTAGACAAGATCTTTATAAAAAGATAGGGACCAAAATAACGATTTAAAACTATAGGGACTAAAATAAAAATTTGATTAAAATGTAAAGACTAATAATAATATTAACCCTATCAAATGATTATTTTTTAACAAAAAATTGGTTAGTTAAAAGGGGTCTGCCTTTGACTGTATCTTGAAAAAGATTAATCTATGTTATGGATATTTCTAGTTTAAAAAAAAAAGTTTGGTAAATAATAAGGTCAATGTTGAGCATGTTCTTAGCTTTAAGGCAAACGAATTGACACATCCATGATCTTCTGCATATAATCAATTAAAAATGGAGCATAAAAATTTAAATCAAACAACTAATCAAGTACGTGTACCATCCAAACTAGCCTCTTAACCCTTTTGATCTTTTGGGTTGAAAAAAGCCAAAACCTAGAGCATTCGACTATATATATGTATATATATATAATGGGAGTGAATTTTTCTATAGTCAAAATATGTATATTCTGATATGTGTCTCTTTCCCTTTCCATTAATTGTAAGTTGACCAAGCTTTTCATAATGAGATAATTAAGCGTGCAACACTTGTTTCCTAGTTAATTATGTTAGTTAGTTAAACAACATTAATACCATGTCATTTCATCCTTAAAATGCGGAGTCAATTTTCTTACTGTCTGAAAGTAGTATGTATCTGTTGTTTGAACTAATTAACGTGACATTTTTTTACTAAGCTAATATAACATTTTACCCACAAATTCAATATTATATTTTTCCTAATAATATAATAAACATGGCTAGTTTTAAACTTTTTATGTATCAAAGTTGGCATAATCCCTCTTCCATATTCTGATATTTTATCAAACCAAAAAATTATCTTTTGATACCTTTTTTCTGATAGATCTAATATATACGTTTTATAAACCTATTCAAATACTTCTAATCGATTCTTTCTCCTCCTATGTCATCTCAGCGAACCAAATGAAATGTTAGTGAAAGAGATATCTTTTATGATCACAAAAGTTATAAAGAAGATATGAAACTCAAGATTCGTTCCAAAATTTATTTTTAATTTGAGCAGCACGTCAATCTCCATAATCGAGGGATATAACTGGGGAGAATCAAAAGAGGATAAAAGTGATTTAAAGTATCCTCTGTTAAATTAAATACGCTATTCATCAAGAGTTCATCTGAACAGCGCAACTTGTGTTTATTAATGAGATGATGAGTTAAATTTATTCGATTGATTATTTTTTATTGATAATTAAGCATGTGTATCCTGTTTTGAAAGTTTATTCAAGTCGGACAGTCACTTTTACCAATACTGATTTGATTTCTTTTTTAAATTTAAAAAGTGTGCACTTACCGTTTGAATCCATAACATCTCATTTTGGAATTACCATACCATAAATTACAGAATTTTTTGTTAAATATTTGATATTTAGTTTGTCAAATTACAAAAAACTAATTTCTTTTAAGTTTGATTATCGGACATAAGGCCAATGAATTAAATATAGACAAGAAAAACACAAGGTTGCAAATCTATTTCCAATGAAATAGGGAAAGGAAGGAAGGAAGAAGAGGGGGAATAAGTGGGTTTGAGTGTGTGGATGAATACTGATGAAAAGAGGGAGCCCCACAAGAGAGAGGATAAAGGTGCGCCTGAAACTAAAGGTTGCTCACAAACAAACACCAAGTGTCTACCAAGCAGGGCTCCTTCCCTTCTTGATTTGAATGGCATCCCCTTTTGCATATTCCTCCCCCACATCCCCACTCACACTGTAATGCCTCTTATCTTCTTCTCTCATTCGCCAAATCCCATCCTCCCTGCCCTACAGTTGTGGGTGGGGTACCCTCCCTCTCGCTCTATCCGTATGTCTCGTCCTCTTTCGGTCTTTGGGTGTGGCCCATTCACATCAGAAAGTGTTTTAAACTTTCTTCCCTTTGAATTCTATTTTATGTTTTGTCATGTGTGATCCATCCATCAATCACTATTTTTATCCTTCCCTTGATCCTAATTATATTGCCCACATTTGAAAGTCTGTTAGTTAATTTTGACTGATACAGAATTAATCTCCTGTATATATGCCAAATATTCTGCTGTGCACTGTGACTGTCATGTGTAGTATTGTGATTAATTTTTATCGGATTGGATTGGTTAGTTTGAATTGATAAGAAGAAGAAGATATTTTTTTTTCGCGAGATCATGCCTTTTGTAACAACTTTGAAAGAATGAAACTTGGGCATACATCAAGCTTTATCCCTCAAGCAAGAAAGCTTGTTTGGTTTTTTCTTGAGTTAGTGCTAAAACAGTGTAATTATTTACCCTTTGATTTAGAAAAACGAATAGACCCCTTCGTACTGCCTTTCTGTCAACCTTATCACTAGCTAGCTAGCTAGCTAGCTTGTTCTTTTTCCAGGTTCACGCAATTAATTTCCATGCATGTGAACAAAAGAGTGGCCATAGTCTGAAGGGCAATTTTATATATACACACATGTTCTTGTCCTTTTTTTCGTGGGTTTTTGTTTCGAATAAGGAACGGGGGGCACAAACAGGTCACTCTTGTTCCCTCCCTTTGAGTTGGAACTATGTCATTTGTATTCATTAAATTGCTGAACATAATGCTTTCTCACTACCCACACACATGCCTTGTTTTCATTTTTGTTGCTTTTTCTGAAATGGAAAAGACAAAAAGCTGCTTCTATATTTTTGTGCGCCCTCACGGCCCCAATAATTTACAGATGGATTCAAGTGCTTAGATTAACTTTTTCAAAAATCATTTTATAGAGTTTTGTGCAGTGATAGACTCTGGTTTAAACTATTTTTTTTAAAATAGGTGAGGTTTATTTGAGAAAAATTTAAGTAAAAATTTAGTGGGTTTAAAATTAGCAAATGAGTAGGTGTGAAATAAACTATATAGTACTAATATATACCTAATTTTCTAGAAGTTGCACCCCCTCACTACAATATAGGTCTGCCGTTGGTTTTGCATAAATATGTGAAAAATTTTTATTTTTATGGACGTAAAAATATTTTTTTAATGCTTTTAGGATTTTTTTAAACAAGCACAAAAATCTTTTAATACAACTGATATTATATACTTAGACACGATTTTCATCACTTAATTCCTTATTTAGATATTTTGCTATGACAATTAATTAATGGATAATAGTGTCCTTTTAGAATAACAGTGGAAAATAATTTCCTAACGTGATTCATAATTTATAAAATAAATATATGAAATGAGTTATGCTTACCTGAACATGATTTCCCAACACTCACGTAACCATGCATTCCAATCTTTTGTAACCATTTTTTTTGTGTTTATTAATATCATAGATTCGGGCTTCTAAGTTTTAATCTCTAAGGTGATTGACTTAAAATTAAGTGTGCTTTCCAATGGAGATTGGGTCTAGTAAAAACGTATAATATTTAATTATGTTTACATATAGTGTTTGACATTATTTCAAATAACTTTATTTCTAGTAGAACGATATATGTATTTAATAAAAAATTAAGTGCCTTTGATTTATTTAGTTATTGAAGTATCATTATAGTAAGCGCATTATAGGCAGATTATGTAGACCAAGTGATTATTTTGCATGTCAAGAGCGAGGTTTGGTTGGATTCAATCATAAAATAGTGCTTATTATTTCTACATGTACCCGTTAAAATCTAAACCTATAATCTTTGGATTATCTCCACCCCAACCATATATTAACCTATTCAAACTCAATTATAATATTATTTATTTTTCTCCTCTTAAATCCACTCCACATAAAGTGATCAGTAAGTGAGTGGTTCAACACACGTCTCCGTGATGCACTCCCCACCGCTATCTCATTTTTTTTTTTAACAACAAGCGGATTGGGCATTTGACCCCAAGATCCCTCCGGCATCTGGCACATTATCCTGAGTCCCTCGCCTTCTTTTAACTGAATCAGATAACTAGGAGTAACCGACTAATATCCGGAGTGGGGAATACTTAGACGCACCCCTTTGAGGTGCTTTGCATTAAGGGTGGGTATCCCCTCCTCTTGAGCGTAGCTCCAGGGATCGAACTCTCGATCACCTGGGGAAGTGTCAGCCGCTTTGATCACTACAATACCTCAACACTCGGTGATTTTTTTTTGCTATTCAGTGTTTTTTCCCTATTAGATACAGTATTGGTTGAGATAAATTATGGGTGTCTGGAATCTGTTGGGAAAACGATTTTAGTTAGAATTCAAATTTTAATTTGTCACAATATAAATGACTAACATTTTCAATTAAACCCTACATTTCAGGTATACAAGTGTTTGTTGAAGGGTTAATTGGATTGTTTGTTGAAGCATGCATATTTTGATTATGCAAGAAACTGTATGCTATACTTTGAGATAATCAGATTCTCCCATGAGATCTCGAGCTACTTCTAGTTCTAACCGTAAAGATTACGGGAGATATTTGCTTTAATTTTAAATGTATGACTTTTAATTTACTCTCTCTCTCTCAAGTTTATAATCTCAAGTTTATAATTTTTTAATAAAACTTTGATTATTGATTGTATATATTAAAAGAGCTCTCCATAAAAAATAGTAGTTTTCAATACAAATAATTGAAAATGAACACTTTGAAGGAGACCAATTAATATACTTTTTTTTTTTGTAAATGCATAACTAACTCAAACTGATTTTTTTAATATATGGTATTAGTTTTCTAGCTCTCGCAATTATGATCATAGCAATAATTCTTTACGTTGAAATTAACACAAATCCTCATGTGGGGTAACTCCAAGGTGGGTTGAACACACAGATGAAAATACATACATGTGTGTGTATAGAGAGAGAGAGGTGAGAAGGAGTGTGACAAGATAATGGGGTGTTGGGGTCAGCCGGTCAGGCAACACAGTAAAAGGCAATTATATGGGAATATAGGGAGAGGCCTGCTAGTGTGAGGCTTGTAAACATGTCCACGTCACCTTAGCTTTGAAAGCATCTGTTAGGGTTGAGGAGAGACAAGATTGATAGGGTTAGAGCCTAGCTCGAGGTCTCATCTAGTAAAGACCTCGGGTTGAAAAGTGTAAAGACTTGGTCCCATGTACAGCCCAACTTGAGAGGATCGGTCTGGTTTGGTTCTGTTGTATCTTCGAATCAAGAATTTCTTTCTCAGACCAAATTGGGTCGAGCTGGACCATCGGATTTTTGCTCAACGTTAGCCTTTGTTATATGAATCATATTAGTATGGTTTTGTGTTTTTTATAAAACAGCAAGATTATATCAGTATAGTAACATAGGTATTACACAACATATGTGTTGGAAAATGGTTCACCCTTGATGGATTAGACCCAAATCCATATGCTGGGTTGAATGCGTAAATATGGACTCTTGTAGGATTAAAATACAATTTCCCAAAATTGATTTTAAAATTCAAAATCAAATAATAGTGGGAACAGTTATTGGGGAGAAAACGAGGGAATGACAGTTACAAGTTTTTTGGATTATTATAATAATCCACATCCCATGTTTTAAGAATATAGAACCACATACGGGAAAAACTTTCAGTCTCTTCCTCTCCCAAAAACTCTCTCTTCTCTCCATTGTGCATTTGTTGTGTATTGCGTTCTGGATCCACCTTTCTGATCCTAAAGACAAAGGGTATTTGTGGAAGCATCTCTCAATCAGTCTATAGGTACGCCCGAAATCCTTCAATATTAAAAAGAATGACAACAATTGAGACAGTTAAAAAGATCAGATGAAAAGGTTCTAAGAAATTTTATTCTTACATCTAAAAATTCTTTTAATGAATGAGTCAAATCCTACTTAGGGTTTATTTGCCATCACTTCCTGAAACCTAGGTTTGGTTTTAAAACCAGGTTTTGACTCAAAACTTAGGTCTTGTCCAAGTATAAAAAATTTTTTGAAAATCTATTTTGGTTACAAAACCTTGGTTTGAAATCTAGTTTTTCTATTTCCTACTTTTTCCTCTTTCATCTTTTCTACTTTTTTTCTTCTTTCTCTTTTCTCTTTCCTCCTCTCTCATCTTCCCTATTTTTTATTTCTTCCTCTTTTCTCTTTCTTATTTTTTCTTTCGTATCTTTTCTACTTTTCATTCTTTCTCTTTCCTCTTTCATATTCACTTTTTTGCCTTGAAATCTGTAAAAGCTAATAATTTCCCAAACATAAATTACTTTTCAAAACCTAAATTTTGCCTCGGTATCTGAAAAGTTATTTTTTAAAATCTATTCTCAAAAACTTAGATTTTACCTCGAAATCTATAAAAATTATTTTTAAAATAACTTCCAAGTCATAATAATATTGCCCAAACTTTTTAATTATGGTTGATAGATATGAATTTGATTTGTAAGCCCAGTTGAACCTGGTGTCAACCATCTCATCATCACTCTGCCAACCCTAAGCAAGCCGTGTAACCTCTTCTTGTGTGGGCCCCCACACAAAATTTTGACTCTTGCGAGTCCACAACCTTCCCTCCCACGTACCTACGTGTCTTGCTCCCTACTCCCTCCTACTCCCCCAATTTCCTCCCAATTATAAGACATTTCCTACATAAATAATTCTTGATCCATAATAATATAAATTATTTAACCAACCGGAATTGAGTTTGATAATAGAAGTTAGTTTCTCACAACATATCAAACAAATATTTAAATCTCTGTTGAAAGAAATACCCTTATGATTGCTTCCACTAAAAGAATACATGTGTTTCAGTAAAAAAATATTTAAAGAGTTATTAATTATTGTATATTCTAATTGTACTTCTATTTATTAATGGTGCATGCATTGGACATCATAGAAGAGGATAAAGATGAAACGTATTTGAATAGAGTTAAAGCCGAAGAATTCTTTAAATTTGAGATAGATTAATAAATGAATCACGTTCCTTTGATTCTGATGAGGTGATTGAAATTGATCTTGTATTTTTTGTTAGAGAGTTTGTCCTCTAATATTGTTATTTCACTCACTCTTCATTTACTTTAATTTCACCTCATAGCTTTTCCTTTGTCCCCAAAAGTGTTTTGAAATATTTTATCATTGATTGGGAAAACCAATGACTTTATAATCTAATGATATGAAATTAAAGTTTTTCTTAGTAGTAGGAAGTCAAAGGTTCGATCGATCTCACATATAACGTAACATGGATCAATTTGTTTAACAAATTAAAGGCAACAAGGATGAGTAAGAATACGAAGTAAAAAAGAATATAAAGAGTATAAACTAATATTAATACTTCCTAACCAAACCCCTACTATCATTTTCTTTCAACCATTAATTCTATCTATAAACTGACGAGACGAGGGAGAAGAGACGACGATACTAGAAAGTTGTGGGTTTTCTAATTATAAAAAAAAGTGATTAAGAAACAATATAAACCAATTATAACGTTTAATTTGTCATGCTCACCATAAAATAAGACGAAGGAGACAGTAGGGAAAATCCTTCCCTCTTTTTTTTTTAAACTAAATGAGAAAAATCTCCTCTCTTACTTCTAACCCTTCTTACTGAATAAACTATAAATTAAAATAAAATAGTGATTATAATTTTTCACCAACAAATTAAATTTGAGTACCTACTTGACAATATAGCTGAAGAAGGCTTAGACTTTGTTGCAATGGATTTTATGGAAGTCTTTAACAATATTTTGACATCCACAGAGGAAATTAAGGGGGAATTACTATAACATCCTCAAAAAATATTAATTATTCAAAAGTCTAATAACAACTTAAGAGTATGTAATAAGAATTTCCTACACGAGAAGTGACGATATGTATATGCTCCCTACTTGTTATTGAAAGTTTTGGTAATTAAATCATTTCCTTAAAATTTCATAGTAATTCTTTCAAATCAAAACCATTATGTTGGATTTAGTTAATGAGGTAAAAATGTTAGGAGACTATAACTATGGGCATATTTATAAAAAAACTCTTCTTTTAATCATATCTATGAGTCACTTTTTCAACATGTTTCATATAGATAATAAAAACATTAAATTTTATTAATTTTACCTCAAAATTAAACTTTTCAACCTTAATATAAAACTAATGGATTTTTATTGGAAAAATTAAGTAAGCCAAAAAATTTCTTCTCTTCTGCCCTATAAATAATATGAGAGGAGTAAGTGAATTTTCTTAAAAAAGTTACATAATAAAAGTACTTCATTCTACCTTGTTGGTCCAATTCCTCCATGGTAATCCCTCTCCACCTTGTATTTTTGTCCTTTTAAATTAATGTTTATACAATACTAATGATATAAAATTAAACTCTGAAGATACAATAATGATGTTGTTTTGAATTGGAATTGGGATGAAAAGAAAAGATAACAATGTTGGAATATGACAATGGCAATCACATCATGATGCCTCATCCTCGCATCTTTTATATTTTCTTTCCAAAGACATAACTGAAAAAGGACACTTGGCATACACTGAGGGCCTATTAACGGCCGATATTCATCCAATCACAATCTCATCTCAGCTTACCATACCAAACGTAGCCACGATGCCCATTGCCTTTATATTTCAACTTTAACGAACTCCATCTCTCTCCCACCCATCCTTTTCACTCCCTTTATATCAAGTCCCCCTTCTCAAAAGGGTCACTCTCCAAATTTTATATAATTATATAGTTTATGATCACTTAATTATATATTCAATGAATTCAATAACATGTACATATCTTATTTACCTTGGTGTTATAAAATTATATTCATGTAAGTTAAGATAAAATTTTTTTCACATATTTGCCTCATCGGCTATATATGAATAATGTGGAAGAGTAATTTTTACATCTAATCCAAATAAGCATACATACAACTATATATAGCATGCATTCTTATAATTAAATTCCTTAATTAATTAATTCTAGAAAATATATTTGTTGGGAAAAGTGAAACATTTTGTGTTATAAGTTTCTAAAGGAATTGGTCTCAAGTTTAAATTAAAATGATTTGGGTGACTTTAATAAGATAAAAACAAAGTCTAGAGTCATGATCTTAGCCCAAGTTTTCAATGTAAAAGTTGTTTGTATATAACCAAAGTTTAAGTGAATTTTGTATACTTCAAATTAATATCAACCTGTTGGAAACGCTATGTAAAGAAAAAAACCAAAAATAATGCCATATATACAAAAGAAAAGGGAACAATTATTCTATCAGTTAGGTGATTAAGAACAGACAAATCGTGGTAGAAACATGATCGTAGGTTGAATATGCCTACCGACCAACAAGAGAAGTCAAATTAATTAGTTAGTGTAAATAGAAGAAGAAGCAGAACTTAGTTTCACAGCACACAGAGTTTGATAAACAAGGAGCTAATAATACATTGATAATGTCATATATGTTGATTCGTAACATTAATAATATAGTGCATTTAATTAGGGATATTCTGGTATATATATATATGTGTTAGGTATTCCAAACAAAGTGATTTAAAAAGTGGAAGAGAGTGGACTAATTAGAATAAAGATTGTCCCACTTTTTCCTTAATCTACTCAAAACCAACCAAACCACCTTATGCTTCTCATCCCGTTGATTATGCTGTCCATGTGCCCCTCTAATATTGTCTTTATTCCAAATGGCCCATCTTTCAGCGACTTATTCTTCCCACTCTCTCTATTTTTAATCATTTTCCACAGAAGATTTGATATCGTCCAATTAATTTCAACAGCGTAGATTAATTAAAAATATTTTTTTTTCATTTGAAAAATTTACTCAAAAAATCTCATCACAAAATTTATTACCAGGCTAAAGGTGACTAAAATTTGTTTAAGAACTCAAATGCAACTCATCTTCAATGCTGTAACAAGTGGCGAACTCAGGACTCTGATTTAGAGGGTGTAAACTATTTTTGAGAAGATAAGTGAGATTTATTCTTAATATCTTTTTAGAAGAATTTGAGCAAAAATTTAGTGGGTTTAAAATTAGCAAATGAGTGGGTGCAAAATAAATTACATAGTACACATATATATAATTTAAAATATACATTTTCATGGATAGATGGATTGAATATATCTAGACTATATTGATATATACCTCGAGATTTAAGATATGTTTTTTTTAAAAAAATAGTTCAATGCGTTTATCCTATTCAAGTCTTCATAACTTTAAGCACTTGATTAGGATCGTTGGGGGCATGTTTTGGTGGAAATGCATGAACAGGATCAAGTAAAAGGGGTTTGCTTAATTATTTCTAATCGCCTTTTCTTGAAGCTTGTAGCCTTCCATGTGCGGTAAATTAGACAAACATGATTGGAGGAGTTTTTTATATATACTACTTTAAATATGGTTTTGTTTCAACTAATCTGTTATTAGTTGGGAAAGACAGTTAGTAGTTTTTTCAGGTAAAGTCGGTTTGCTTTGGACTAGGAATCATCAATCCCTCCATTATTATTTTTCTTATAACTCAAGACTTTTCCCTTCACAAGTAGTAGCGGAAGCACAAACTTTTCCAGATACTGCCTTAAAAAACACAAATTGACATATATTTTAAGAAATTATATTGCAAGTTGAAACATTGATTAGATCGATCAAACCTTGGAATATAACCCTACCTATAGTATTAGTTTCCCTTAGCTTAATCCTTCCTTTTCTAATTATTGTGAACATGATTGTTGGGTGGATCTCCGAACAAGGTTGAACACAATAAAATATAATTAAACAAGACAAAAAGTTTTATTTAGACGTTGGAGAGAGTCAAATGTCTATGGGGTTAGGAAAAATTTATTACATATATAATGGGGATTCCAACCGCCATATATTGTTTAAGATCATATAGCAGTTACCTAGGTTTGGATTAGTCTAATCTTACCATCAAAAGCACAATTGGGATTATTAAACTCCTCTAATGGGGAGTATTACCTTTTGAATTAAATAATTATACCACGCGTTAATAAGTACTCACTCAATTTAAAAAAGAAAATACACTAGTCTTTTTTTTAATTTGTTCAAAATACACTATCTTGTCAAGAACTTTGACAATAATAATTATAAGTGGCTGTGTTGTTTTAATTATTGACAGCGATATGTTTTTTCCCCTTATGAAGAATAAACTGATTTAACCAGACCAGTGAATCCTAAAATATCTCCGTTTCTATGTGATGAATGGGAAAGAAATCTGCTTAAAATAATAATTCCACTTTTCTTAAAAAATAGATGCAAGTTATTGCTTTTTCTTGGTCGTTAATTTATTAATTATAATTACAGAAGAGGGAACTAATCTAAAATTCTCCCATACCCTACTCAACAATAAGGAAGGTACAATAATTAATATATTATTTACTATTGATGCTGCTGCAAGCGAATCAATCACTAATGTGATTAGCCAATAGAAAAAAAAGATGGTTTGATTTGCTCAAAAACTGATTGCCAACAGATTGTACTTCCACTATAGTTTTTATAATCCTTATATTGTGAAATTCATCCATATTCAATAATTTTGGTGGCCATTTATAGAATTTTGAAGTATCAAATTATCATCACGATCGAGAACATGTTTCCATGAGGGAAGAAATATATTTGTATAATTAATATTTGAGAGTCCAGAACTATAGTTCGAAAGCTACTAAATCGAACCAATCCTTTTATTTAAATGTTTTCTTAACATCAACGACTTAGTTTCTTCTTTTAATCACTCTTCTCTTTTTTAATTAAGGTTATGATTAGATGACCTAAGTTATTTTGTTAAGCATGTTCCTCCATGTGCACACATGAAAGGCCTAATATATATATATATATGAATTACAAAATAATTATGTAGAGCAAATGACTGATCTTGATGCGGTCCTTGTAGCTCCCATTCACATGTGTGTGTTAGTTGCAATGTTAATTTTTTTTTTAAAAATAGGACGAGATTCAGCCTTGATTTGTTTTATTTAATGAGGGCACAATAATAGTTGAACACTTGAACTCCACTTGACCCATATTCAATACCTGATATGTATATAATGTGCGTGTTTAAGAATCCGTATAGAGAAATGAGTTTACAGTTTCCGATATGATTTTATAGATTTCGAGATGGTTTTTACAAATTTCGAGATGGTTTTTATTGGCTTGCCTGTACCGTTTGGGAAACGGTGTTAATCATCTTCCATAAGCAATCATTGAACTCTAATTTCATTCCACACAAAATCATTCAAACAGGGATTTTGATTCCCCAAAAGAAACATTTCTTTAATTTTGCAGATTGTTACTCTTGCATTAATTTCCCCCTAATTATATGGTGCATTTCATGTGCAGGCTAATATTTTTTTAAGAAAAAAACCCTATTTCTTAATTTAAATTTTTAGTGTGCACAGCATTTTGCATTTGATTAAGTGTTATTTTAATTATAAGGTCCCTAATCATGTGAATTTCCCCTTCTTTGGGGTCTCAAACGCACATAACGATTCCCAGATACATGTTTTATGTTGTATCTCTCTTTCCCATTATTATTAATTTACAATTCACTAATTCATTATTTGATTACTGACTAAGTGATGCGAATATTGAATTTTCAACCGCCTTTTTTCCTCACATACGAATATTTTATTTAAAAATAAAATCCACACGCACGCACACACACATAATTTGGTTTAGAAACAAATCACTTAGCTTGTTTATCAAGATACCCATAGACAAGAGACAACTATTAAACCTTAATTAATCAGAAATGAATTTGTCAATTTCGTCCATGAACATGTCTAGATTCACACAAAAGAAAAGCAGAATTAATGTTTATTATCATGGACATGTACATCTCTAACAACATCGCTATTGGAAAATTAACTTTTCAGATAATTATTGTAAAGCCCCAAATAAGAACTTTAATTATTTAAAAGTTTCACAATAAGTGTGTATCAAATAATAACAATATTTTACGATTTTTTAGTGATTAAATCGCCCTTACGAAACAGTACCGTAATTCTTCCTGAACCATTTTAGTAACGCAAGCAATAAAAAATAATCTGATGTACTGTTTCATACATAATGTTTAACTTCTGATCATTTGATATGTCATTAGGCACATTTAATCGATGTGCTTATATATATATATATATATGAATGAAACCAGCAAAGTGCAGTGAGTTAATTTTGTGACGAGGACGTTAATTATAAGAAGAGCAATATTAGAAAAGCTTCTTACGCGTTTGAGCAGTTTAAAAAGAGTGATATATATATAAGTACATACAGTGACACACGAGTGAATATAACTCTACATTTTAAGTCCACTATCTTTGTTAATTTTGTTTAGTTTGCATTAATTTATTTTTGTAGATATATAATAAGAATTCGAATCAATTTCATGACATGGAGCCCTCGCACTATATATCTCACCAGGACACATATGCAGACACGTCGATGTTTTGTGCATGGTGGTGGGGATGGGTTTTGCTAATTGGCCACTATTTCTTTAATTAATTAATTATATTATTATTATTATTATTATTATTATCATTTTTGACCACGTCGTAAAGCACATAGTACGTAGTACAATATATTAGTAGTGTCTCTAATTAGCTTCTTTTGAGCGTGAAATTATTTACTACTACATCCAACCCACCTCCTCTTTTAATTTGATCTTTTGGGTGTCATTTTCTATATACTGGGTTTGATTAATTAAGAATTGCTCGATTCATTCACATGGATGCGTATAGAATTAACTTCCACAAACGTTTTGTTTTCAAGTCTTGTGATTCTTAATAACAACAACTAAATTGGGATAACTTGCTTTAATTTGGAGCATGACCCAACTCAAATTCCTATTAGTCAGCACTACAATAATAATACTATGTATCTCTGTTCCTTATTATAAGCATATAAAGTGTGTGTGTGTTTTGGAACCCTTTGGGAGAAAAGAGTTTACGAATTCTGAGAAGAATTTACGGATTTCGATATGCTTTTTACGAATTTTGATATATTTTTTAAAGATTTTAAGATACTTTTTGTATTAGTTTGCGTGCATCGTTGGGGGAAATATTTTCCAAACATACACAATAACAATTTTACATGAGTTAATGAAGTGAGTTAAAATTAAATATTTCTTATAATAAAGACATTATGATCTTATATTTAACACCGGTGGCAGGGTAAGTCTTGATTTCCATCAATAAAAGTGTCAGTTAATTGGTTATGAAATCAGAATGATTCCTAATAAAAATGGGGGGAGTGGTATATAATATATTGGATCAATCATATATATGTATTCTTGCCGAGATAGTTGAAACTATGCTGCTAATTACAAAAATTAAATATGCGCATGGTAGTTAAAGGCAAACTTCCTTGTCCCCTAAACCTATAATAAAAATTATGTATGCACAAAAAATAAATTCGTAAGCCACACACACAAAAAGAGGGATTAGAAAAATACAGATTGCATGAGTAACCGACGCGTTATGTGTATAGCTTTAGAATGTTGTGTAATTTTTACCTAATTAATTAATTAAAAAATTATTGACAAACATGAGCATCTCTATCGAAATCAATATCCTAAAAAATACCTGATAATGTGATGATAATTAAATTATATATAATATATACTCCTTTTTTGAGAGGTTTTTGGGTCATCTATATCATCATCCATGACATTAATTAAAGAGAGAGTACATTTTATTTAATTAGAGTTTAATTAATCAATTAATTAATTGGCCAAAACATGAGGGAGAGAAGGATATGGTGGTTGTTACTCGTTAACCTCCCCATGATAAGCTAGCCGAAAGCGAGATAAGAATAAATAATATTTAATTAACTTGAACTCTTTATATTCATGGAAGATACAAGAAGATGTAGCAAAAGAATTAATTTAATCTCTCTCTCTCTAACATGGGAAGGATTACTAATATATAAACTTGAGCATTGTGGTTGTTTGTAACAATGTTTCTAAAAACTAAATACACGTTCAACAGTATTTTTCCGTAAAATGAGATAATCTCCTTAATATATTTACCTCAACTTGTGTAAAGGTACTTCTCTACCGCATTCCTAAAGCAGTACTTCTCTCTCTCTAACATGGGAAGGATTAGTGGTATATAAACTTGAGCATTATCTTATGTTATAGAAGAGGAGAAAATCTTTCAGCCGCAGATATGTCCCCATGAAAAAAAAAATTAAGGGTAGTAGTTAGGGCACTCACGCATCATTTGTCACCCAGACAAGGTGTAAAACTATTTTATTTTAATTTTAAAACAAATAATGATAATAAACTATTAAACTAGCTTCATTGTTTCTATATATCAGAATAATTTTTCCCCGAGTTTCTGACAGATCCAGATCCAAAGGGATAGCCATATGATATGATGTCTTGTGAAGTCAATTCAGAAGTTTCTCTGATTTGTTAATTAGTTTAGTCACTGCAGATTTCGTTTTCTCGAAGAAATACAAGTAAAAGTAATATATAATGTTATATAATATTCATTTAAACAAAACACATATAATTAATGACTCCACCAGCCCTTAATCTCATACTTCTTTAACTAATTTTATTAATTTATTAAGGAAGTTAGTGAATACAATATTTTTTCTTGAACATCCTAATCATTTTTGGATTGATAAATATGTATGGGAAATAAGTTTTATATTTAGATTCAAAATCAAATCATCAATCAAATCATACAAGTGAATTGTAGACAATCAAACTTATAATTATATTATAAGTTAGGAATAATGTTATCAACATAACTTTCATTAATTATTGCACATAGATATCTTATATATTTGATTTTTTTCCCTTGAATTCATAAATTATCAAATATTGTAACTTATTAAATACACAATGATAACCTTAACATATCATAATAAGAGGTTATGATTCAACTAGAATTTTTATATCAACTAAACCTAAACCCTAATTACAAGTCGATCCATTATGGATTGCGTAGTTACACACACACACATGCTTGCCAATATTTCATCACACACACACACACACATATGATATAGTTAAAAATGATGTATCGCTTTCTCTGGAAATGGAATTCTGACAACTTAATAAAACCTACATTAAAAATTAGTCCACGTACCTACTGGATGCTACCAGAAGTTGTGTATGTGTATATATAATCATTATGCATATGAAAACAATAAATATTTTAAACCATCAAACGGCTACGAAACGTGAAGCTAGCTAGAAGGCGTGTGTGTGAGATTAATTTGTTCGTATGGACCAACCTTTTTTTGTTTTAAAGGAAACTCATCAATGTGGTGCATGATAATTCATTTGCATCATGCATGACATCATTTTATGTAAAAAGGTAATACTGTTATTATTTTTTTATTGGGCATTTTCAGCATTCTCGTCAAAATCAATGAAAAACTTGAAAAAAAAATCATATACTCATAGAAAAGGAGAAAAAAATTTATCTTTTACGATAGGATGGAGCCTCGATAGAGAAAAAAAGCATTTAATGGTCAAATTTATCATATTCATTAATGGTGGAAATGAAAAATAACACACTTTTCCTCTACACATGATAGCAACGTTAACGCATAATAAACGAAAGGTAAAATTGTATATTTACATAGAAAATTTAATGAAGTAATTTATAAATAAAATAAAATAAAACCTTCCATCCATACCCTATAAACATAAACAGGACAAAGGAGTAATTTCCAAAACACCATGCCGCGCACACACAAAAAGAGTTAATTAAGGACCAAACAAATAACCCATTGTTCATGGGTTCAGCTGGTGAAGGTATTGGGCTAGTATTCTCATCAAAAGGGAGAGGGTTTGATACCGGGGAAGGTCACTTTGTTGTGGCTCCAATCGCGGCGCTTGGGGAGGCATCTCCATAACTAAGTGAAGTTGGGTTAACCTACCTATGTATCCAGGCCAAATGGCTTGCTTGGCTTGCTCCAGTGATAACAGTGATAGACCCCAGTGGATATGAGTTAATGGCCCTACCCTTGGATCATGAGTAAGCTCAGCCCCTTTCCTAAAATTTATAAACCCTAAGGACCAAACAAAGAAGCAAATAGGAAGAAGTAGTTAAGATCATTTCGAAAACTTAACTATTGAGTTGGACACAGGGAAGTGTATGAATAATAACAATCAAGAATGTGACCGATCGATGAAGAACGTGTAGAGAGAAGAGAGAAGTAGCAGTAGCAGCAGTATAGTGATGATTCGCACTTGATGGATGCCATGCGTTTAAACGTATGGTAGTTTATCTTCTATGAGGATCCTTGCTACACGTGGCAGGCAGAGTCACCAACTTTGTCAACATATTAATAATGCTGCCAAAACACATATACATACAGGGATATATACATATAATTGAATTTGAAAAAGTTAAGGATAATAACAGCAACGGATATAATTCTCAGCTTTTCTCCTTCTTTTTTTTCCGCTTTGTTTTGTTCCCACTTTCATTTTCGTTCATCGAAGGATCCAGCTTAACTTACCACAAACCTCCATCATTCTTCATCATCCCGTTTGTTTCTTCTATCATATCACTTCGTATTTATCATTGGGTTTGTTTGGAACAACGTTTCTAAAAGTCAAACGCATATTTAACAGTGTTTTTCTGTAAAATAAGATAATATCCTACACATATTTACTTCGGATTGCGTAAAAGTACTTCTCTACCGCGTTTTTAAACGGGCACACTATGTATCTATGTATATGTTGCTTTTCTTTTTCAGTGGTCACTACTTCTGTACACACACGATAAAAATCGTCTCTTGTTGATAAGGATGCATGTAACTTTTTTTCATATACATAATTCGATAGATTAGATGAGTTTTCGTAGTATTTATGTTCTAGATGGTGATATTTAGGAGGCTTGAATATATAAGGCTTGTTTGTGATCACGTTTGAAAAAGTCAAACGCATGTTCAATAGTGTTTTTCTGCAAAACGAGATAATTTCTTCCACATATTTACATCGGCTTGCATAAAAATACTTCTCTACCGCTTTCCCAAATGGGCCAATAGTATGATTTTCTACATCCTCAACTCATTTTCAAAGGATCTATAAGATATCATGTGATCAACAGGTTTTAATCTAAGTGCAAGGAGGCGTTTTTGGCCACTTAAATACTAGCTTTTGATTTCGAGTTTGACTCATAACATCATTAATTCAAATTCTGTTGTCTACGTGAGAATTATAATGGTAAACAATCTGTAAGCAATTAAATAAACCTTCTGAGCCTAGAGATTTGGCTTAACGTCAGTGAATGATTAGGACCCAGCTGATTTAAACTCTGTGTGTGTGTGTGTGTGTGAGAGAGAGAGAGAGAGAGAGAGAGAGCAACATTTCCCTTACAATGAAAGGTTAACTGAGGTGTGAGGATAGAAAGATAGGATAAATTTACAGGCATAAAAAAAATTTTAGATATTGTCATGATTTGTATGTAAAGCAAGTAATAAAAACAATAGAAAGAAGTGTGTGTATATCTATATATATATATATATATTATATTCTATATGGATATGTTAAAGTTATACGTATGTCTTTAATGATGATAAATGCGAAAAAAAAATTAAAGAAATGACAACTATTAGAAAATTTAATAATAAAAATAATGATGTTGTCTCTTACAGTAATACACTGTATATATATAATGTTCCTAGCTACAGAACAATTCGATGTTAATTAATGCAAAAATAATATTGTGAATCCTTATATTACATTTACATGTCCAAATAAGAAAAAAAAGAAGACACCATGCGAGTTTCAAGCATACACCACAGATTTCAATTGAACTAGATAGAAAAAAACAAAAAAGCAGACATTTTGTGAGAACATAAATAGTAATCATACAATATTTTGCATCTGAATTGCATCGATACATTGGCTTAATAGGATGGATATATTGAAATTATTTTACCAGCATCTATATAGTTATTATTAGCAACGAAAATAAAGAAGGTAATGTGAATGGAAGTAGCTAATAACCTTCACATAGTGATGTGAAAAATATAAAATAAATATTAAATAATAATGTATGAAAAGTTAAACAGGCGAACATAATATATCACTGTTAGATTTAGACAATCTCCTGTAAAAAAAAAAGCATGCATGAAAGTTACGGTTTATTGGTTGGATTAGCGATTAGAACAAGAATAAACTTGTATTTCAAATAATAATACATATAATGGGCTTATTTGTTAGAACGTTTGGAAAAGTTAAACATACGATTCAATAGTGTTTTTCATAAAATAAGATAATCTTCTTCACATATTTACTTCGACTTGTGTAAAAGCACTTATCTACTGCATTTCCAAACAGGTACAATGAAACAAACAAGAGGAAATCACCATTTTTTAACGTTGAATTTTAATTTTTAAGCAGCATAATCAACCACTTTCTTTTGTGTTGATTAAAGTGTTGAAAGTGGGCAAAAGATTTGCCGACATAGTACTATATAACGTAACAGTAATGAGGAAGAAAGGGACAAACAATTGTCATGAACAAATTTTGCATGGAAAAAATATGGTTGTTGCTTCACTAAACAAAATATCTCTTCAGGTAAAAAAAAAAACAAAATATCTCTTGAGGAGCTCCCTTTAAATATATACATTAATAAACCAAAGAATACATAAAACAGGAGGAAATATGTGAAAAAATCCATATAAAATCAATTGAAATTCATTTCAATAATAGGGAGAATTGCTAAAAAAAAGAATCTCCTATTGAAATATTTAATTTGTTGCTCAAAATGTGTCTGTAATTTGTCTAAAGGCATATATAATTTCTTGAGGGAGTTTAATTTAGGGAGATTTATTGTAAGATTTTAAAGAAGGAAGTTATTTATGAAAAGGTCCCATGAGTTGTCAATGGCAGCCGCTCTACTTGTCAATGGTGCTCCTCGACTTATCATTAACAACATCTTGGGGCATTTTCATAAATAACTTCTTTCTTTGGGATCTTACAATAAATCTTCCTTTAATTTATTTTTAGGTGTGTATTAACCATGTCCAAGTGCCTTTTGACTTCGAGATTTTTACACATATAAGAATTGTATATACTAGGAGAAAATTTGTACGTGTCAAGGATATATAAGATGCACACGTCATATTTTAACAGCAAAACTGTAAGACATTTACAGATGGTCAAAAGTATATTACAAAAATCAATAATAGAGTTGTGCTGATTTAAAGATCTAAGAGAGAATTACTATAATATCATTAAGGAATGTATCTAAGTATCAAAAAGTCTCAATGTTAACTGAAAAGTATATATTTTATGATTTCTTACATTAGAACCTGTCCTGCTCACTTTTACTGGAATTTCAGGTAATTTTGGGCCAAAAAAGGAATTTTAGGTAATTAAGTCTTTTTCCAAACACGTAATTGATAGTGGGTGTGTTTGAATGAATGTTTGAACTTCATAAGCACACGTTTAACAGTATTTTTTTATAAATCGAGCCAATCTCATTTATATATTTACACCGTAAATCATAAATGTATTTCTGAACTGTTCATGGTAATTTCCTTTTAGTGAAGTTAAAGAGTTGAAGTTAGAGAGAGTGGAGAGAGGAGGAGGAGATGTGACGTAGATTTAGAGGCACAACCAAGAGAGAAGGCCACGTGTCTCACCTCTACTCTTAGAGGCAAAAACGCGGGGTTCGACGTGTATACCTCAACTAATACTCACATCCCAACAAAATTATGCCCTCCCCACTCACTTATCCCCATAACCAAAATTATAAAACAAAACCCAAAAAAAAAAAAAACAAAGAAGAAGAAGAAGAAGGCCCATTTCTCCACCTTCTCATCCTTCTCCTGATCCCATAGTCCATAGTATATCTATGTGTCTATGACTCTTGGCTCTCCGTTAGGGGCCAAATGAGAAGCAACATCGTAACAAAGCCTACACATTCCTCTGTTCTTGCTCTGTTTCTGCCGCTCTGTGTCATGTGTGGTTGCTCTCGATTCAAGCAACTTCCTCTGCCACTTCTCTGTTTCGAGTGTTTCTATTATTGTTGCCATTATTTTATGTTTTTTGTTTTGGGTTGTAGAGAGACAGTGTGTGTGCGTGGTCGTGGCATTTCATCATGCAGCTTATGCTTCTCATACTGCCCCCACATGGTTTTTCATCACTTATTGGCCTCCCTACTATTCTTTTTCTTCTCCCTTCTCAGTCCCCTGTTTTCACTAATCCTACACGTACCACGTGGTCCTCTAAACCTTCCATTTCTTTCTTATATATACCCTTCCTCCCCTTCATTGCTCCCCCAACTCCCTCCCTCCCTCTCTCTGTGATCAATCAAATATTTCATTCTTCAATCCCAAGTTTCAAACTCATTCCCTGGACCACCCTCGTCTACTGTACCAACTCTCTGCCCACAGTGTTCTTACTATTACTTTTACTCCTCCGAAAATAGAGCGCCATGGCTTCTTCTGCTGGCACTGCACCTTCCAGTACTTGGATTAACACTAAACTTTCCTCTTCCTCTTCTTTGCCATTCAAGGACTTGGCCTCTGTTTCCTTGAAGAGATCATCGTCTAGAAATGGAAAGGTTACTGTGTCTTGTTCCCTCCAGACACTGCCTTTTCCCAAGAAATATCACCCTCCTGCCAAAACCACCAAACTCACCAGGGAAAAATCTCAAAAACCGGCTTTTGATTACGATGTTGATCAGCCTTCGACTCAAAATTGGAATCCTTTCCAGAAAATGGCGTCTATGGCGTTGGATACATTCGAGAACGCCTTAATTTCTCACGAACGTCAGCATCCGCTTCCCAAAACCGCCGACCCACGGGTACAAATTGCCGGAAACTTCGCCCCAGTGCCGGAGCAGCCCGTCCAGCAGTCTCTCCCGGTCACCGGGAAGATCCCCAAATGCATTCGGGGGTTATACGTCCGAAACGGAGCGAACCCACTGTACGAGCCTGTCGGCGGACACCACTTGTTCGACGGCGATGGCATGGTCCACGCCGTCCAATTCAAAGAAAACGGCTCCGTCAGCTATGCCTGCCGGTTCACCGAGACTAATCGTTTCGTCCAAGAAAAGTCCCTGGGGCGTCCTGTTTTCCCTAAAGCCATCGGCGAACTTCACGGCCACTTGGGAATCGCACGCCTCTTACTGTTCTACGCTCGCGGCATGTTCGGACTTGTCGACGGGAGTAATGGAATGGGAGTGGCAAACGCCGGTTTAGTGTATTTCAACAATCGCCTTCTAGCCATGTCCGAAGACGATTTGCCTTACCATGTGAAGATCACACCCAGTGGGGATCTCAAGACCGTTGGTCGTTACGATTTCTCAGGTCAGCTCAAATCCACAATGATCGCTCATCCCAAAGTGGACCCTGTTTCCGGCGATCTTTTCGCTCTCAGCTATGATGTCATTCAGAAGCCTTACTTGAAGTACTTCCGATTCTCAAAGGACGGGAAGAAGTCTCCGAATGTTGAGATTCCTGTGTCTGAGCCCACTATGATGCACGATTTTGCGATTACTGAGAATTACGTGGTAGTGCCAGATCAGCAGGTCGTGTTCAAGCTGTCGGAGATGATAAGAGGTGGTTCTCCGGTAATATACGACAAGAACAAGATGTCTCGCTTCGGGGTTCTTGATAAGAATGCAAATGATGCTTCTGGGATCAAATGGATTGAAGCTCCTGATTGTTTCTGCTTCCATCTCTGGAATGCTTGGGAGGAGCCAGAGACCGACGAGGTTGTCGTCATCGGGTCTTGCATGACTCCGGCAGACTCCATTTTCAATGAATGCGAGGAGAATCTGAAGAGCGTTCTATCTGAAATAAGACTGGATTTGAAAACCGGCAAATCAACTCGCAGGCCCATTCTCTCAGAACAGATGAATCTCGAAGCTGGAATGGTGAACAGGAACAAACTCGGAAGGAAGACAAAGTTCGCATATTTGGCTCTTGCAGAGCCATGGCCTAAAGTTTCAGGCTTTGCCAAAGTGGACCTATCCACCGGAGAGGTGAAGAAGTATATCTACGGGGACGAAAGGTTCGGCGGCGAGCCTCTGTTTCTACCCAGAGACCCGAACTCAGAGAGAGAAGACGATGGCTATATCTTAGCATTTGTCCATGATGAGAAGGAATGGAAGTCAGAGTTGCAGATTGTGAATGCCATGAATTTGAAGCTCGAAGCTTCCATTAAGCTTCCTTCCAGGGTTCCCTATGGCTTCCATGGAACCTTCATACATTCGAAGGATTTGCAGAAGCAAGCTTGAAGCTTCAACTTCAAGTTCTTCATCTTCATCTAGCTTAATAGTGTGCGAGAAGGTGAGATTTTTCCTGAGGGATGCTTGCAGATATGTCCCCGGAATCTCCTTCTCTGTTTTCTGAACCTTCCTTTTTCAATTTTTTTTGTTTTTTTTCTTGGGTGTTTGATTTTGGAGTGAGAGGTTTTGGGGGTCCAGCTCGTAGCTTTTGGGTGTAGTTAGCGATGAAGCTCAGCTGGTTTCTTCTTATTCTTTCACTTTTGTGGAATAAAAAAATGAAGTACAAAATTCTACAGCATAGAGGTGTGATATACTCTGTTTATTACCTTCCATGTTCATCTCTGTAAATCTTCTCCTGTGTATACAAGAAATAATATTTTTACTTCTTCCAATTTTCCCTTTCTTGTTCCCAAGTAATATTGGATGCTGAATTTATTATCATTTATGTTAAATATATTAGAAAAAGATATAAATAAAAGTCCGACTCTTTAGTCAATACACCAATTTAGCTTCAGTTTGTTCATTGAACATTAGTCAAATGGCACAAAAAAATACAGTTACATAATTGGAGGGGGATAAATCACTTGTGCAATCAAAAAGTAAAACCATGATTGTATCAGAAGGTATTTGATGAAAAGTTTAAATTTTTTTTTGGTAGCACTTGGAGGTTTGTTTGGCTCAGCACATGTTGAAATCTATGATAATATCCATATCACAGCAGTACAATATGTTTAGTGAAGAGCAATATCTAGCCAGCTAACCATAGAAACCAATTAAAAAGCAGAGATATTTTTTTTTTCACGTGGCAAAAACTGTCAAATCCAAGTCAACTTTGCAAGTGTTGATGAACAATAAGGAAATCCCCCGATATTTGCAGCTAATAAGAGAACATGTATAATTATTGGGTGACGCATCTAAAGCACAAACAAATTACAGAACAGTGACATGTGGTGAAAGTATATTGACTTAAAAGCTTAATTATTGAAGAGAAGAAGAAGAGGAGGCTCTTGGCATGTCAAAGCTAAGTGCCTACTGCGTAGACTGTATTAGATGTAATATTTTTTGCATTTGAAGATGAAGCTTTCATAATGTCAACAAGCAACTTGGGATGTAAGTCATTCTCAATGCAGAGTATGCTATTTTGGGAACACCGTTTCCCCAACGGTACACGTAAATCAAGGTAAAACAATCTCGAAATCTATAAGAAATTATCTTGAAAACCGTAAAATCATCTTGAAATTTGTAAAATATATCAGAATCTGTAAATTCATTTCTTCCAATGGAATTCTCAAACACACCTATTATAGCTAGAAGCTTATATTGTAGCATATGGCATCATGTCCTTTATAGCTATGTTCAATATTGGCTTTGCAAATTGAAATGGGGTTATTTTTTTTTTTTCATTAGAAAAACAGTGAGAAGGCAAATGTATGTTTAGAAATTTCTTAGTGAAACAATGTCTGATATATTTTTAATTTTTATCATAGGAAATATCAGTATTTTGCAAGATTCCATACATAGAATGTATTGATATTCTAATTTAGATCGTTCTAACTAACAAAATTTATAAAAAGATATCTTTCACTGATTTTTCCTTTCTTCATTCATAGTGCAAGACAGTCACTCATGAACTTGTTTTGTTTTTCTTGTACTGTGGAATATGTCCTTGCCACCTTGAGCTTTGAGGTCACAGTGGTTTCTCATTTTGCTTCTTAAAAGTCCACAAGTCACTCATGAACCGGAGTTAATTAAAGTTTAGTGATTATATATATATATATATTACAGACAAATAAAGATAGGCTGTTAAGGTGGTGGAAGACAACCTTTTCTTTGCTATTTCCTGAGCAGTATTCAATTGAAATCAAGGAAATTAATCAGAACCAGATATATCGTAACCTTTTCTGTGTATGTTTGGCAATCAGTTGGAATCACGTTTGAAATCACATTTGCATAAGGTGAAATACAACTTCTCTTACATATTTATCTCGACTTGTGTGAAATTATTCTTCCATCCGATTTTTAAACACACACATAATGTCTCAAAGAAGGAATGTAAACACTAAAATTTTTTATACAATAACAAGTTTTAATAGAGAAAATGACAAAAGGTCTATGCAATTTACTTGTTAATATTTTTTTTTGTGTACTTAGAATCTCATAGTAATTCCATTCTTGTTTGTTAGTTGAACAATCTTAGTCCTGTGCATGGAGAGACATTGAGGCAAAGAGGGAAACAATTAACAAATGAAGCACTCAAAGCTAAAGAAAGAAGAATATGTCAAACTCTGGTTCATCGATCACTTGGTAAAATCCTATTGGTCCATGTGGATGTATGTGAACGATAGATTAATTTGCTTTTCTCTCCATTTTGGTTTTTTATTTCAATATTAATTATACACTGTGAGAATTTGCGGATGAACTAGAATAATTGGTGGCATACGTATCATAAACGTGTATATATATGGAACAAAGATAATTTCCATTAACACAATGGTGAGAGACAAAAGATTGTGCATAATAAAGTCATCTCAGTGTCCATTATATAAGGTTCAGAAAAATGCCATTTAACGATGGAAAAATCCATCACTAAATGGTTGTTTTTCATAAGAAAATTTCTATTTATCGACGGAAAATATTAACGACTCTTGTTTTAACGACGGAAAATAGCCATTTATCAACAGAAATGACATTTTTCTGGTAGGATCAATTCATCAAGAGAATTCTAAAGCTGTTTAATTTTGAGTTTGTATGATTATCTTAAAATGACCTTTTAAGCGTCCAAAGAGTGACTACAAATAGTACGTCGTGTGTATATATTTACATGAACGTACAAGACTGAAATTCATAAACACACCTGTATGTGTTTTAATTTGACAAGCAATCACTATATTTCATTTCATCAGCATATAATAATACTAATAATAATAAGTCATTGTTTAGAGATCGAAGCAAGTTAAAAAATGATGAGAGTTCCATTCAGTGTTAAAATATTCATCTGGACACAGTAAAAGGTCGGCAGATTTTGTGTGGGACTTGAGGACTTGTATTTACACTTGGCCTCTAATTTTACAGTTCCCTTTCGGATTAAACCACATATACTTTATTTTAATCCTATTCTGGTCAACAAAACCATCAAGTTTTGCAAAACTCAAGTGTGTATAATTTTGTGGGTGAAAATATTATATTGTTTTATGTATGTAAGTGCCTAAAATATCACAAAAATATTCAAGGATACTTCAAAGTTCAAACATTGCCCGAAATGAACGTCTCTTGAAAATATTTTTAATTTAGCTAGCTATAGCTTCTGAGGTTAACATAATATGAGCCACATAGTTTGGTAATAACAATCATAATTGTAATAAGAATGACGTGCGTTGACTTGCTACAAGATCATCAGGATACCATAAAAAATTAATACTACTACATCTTACAGTAGCAACATATGTGTGTGTATTTATACATATATGTTGCAGTTATGTTAATTATTTATACGTATAGTATGTATATATTGCAGGTAGAAATCCATTTTGTTGCAAAGTTCACTTTTGTAGCATCCCACTCTGGCACGTTATTCCAAGTTGAATATAAAAGATTATCATAAAAAGAAACAATGCAACACAATTCCGAAGAGTCCTGAAGACCACACATATACACTTTCTTAGAGCGAGCCATTCCAGTACTTTATCAGTCACCAAAAGCTTCTGGTGGCTCTCCTTCAATGGCAGCTTAATTCCTCAACCACCTCAGCAACTAAAAAGCTTACATCTACATATATATGTATGTATATATCAGCCAAAACCGATTGAGCACATTTCCCAAAGGATCCTGATGGCCTCATAGCCTATATCAGATACACACAAGCTTTTTATTCTGTGACACAGTCATCAGGACCAAAAGGTCCTGGCTCTCCTTCAATGGCAGCTTCAGATGGAACAGCTCAGCATTAAAAAGGGTTTTTATGGCACACAATATCATACGCTCACATAAGCAACTCAATTCCCAATGAGTCCTTAAGACCACACAGCCATCACATGAGATAAGTAACTTCTTTTTCTGTGGTAGTTCTCACCATAAAAAGCAAGCTCTTGGAAGGGGAAAAAGATCCCCCCCCCCACAACAAAAAACCACTTGTAACCACTAATTCACCTTCTACTTTTGGGCCAAAACCCCACAAGAAAGTGTGTTTATTTGGAAAAATTTATTTACTCCCCAAAAGCACGTTCGATGGTATTTTTTCACAAAATGAGATAATCTCCTCCATATATTTACCTCGGCTGGTCAAAAAATACTTTTCTACCGCGTTCCCAAATGGACATAGTCAACCCACCAATACGCACACACGCATACGTATGTAAACGTATTTATGTATACGCAAGTTAGTTCGATGAGATCATAGAACTTTGGGCAACAATTGGATGATAGTGATTAAGGGTTAGGAGAAAAGGCTTAATGGGTGGTTAAGAATGCTTCAAATATTATTGGGTGTTTGGTTTCTACGCAGAATATTACATTACTAGCCAGTTGCAAATATCTGTGTGTGTTTGTGTGTGTATTATATTGTCCTCTCTTTTACATATAGAGAGATACTTTAATTGCAAATTTCAAATTAAATCTGAGTAAATTTGTGGGAAAAGGTTTAGAGAACAGGTGGGAACGCAACCATAGTATTTGTCTCAAAAGTCGAACAAATAAAAGCGTGTGACAATTCAATTAATTAATGTGTGATATTGCTATAAAGTCACGTGGCATTTAATTAAACACTGAGGGTAAATCAGGGTCATTATCAATCAATGGGATCGTTAGTGTCGTATATATATGTATGTGTATATATTTTTTGTGTGTGTGTGTGTGTACACGTATGCATCCGCAGGCACTGAGAAGATACCTAAAGAGCTAGCTGGATGGATGGACCATTCACGATGAAGAATGATGCCACATGTCATTTTGAATACAAAACAAACAAATTATTTTTAGTTTTAGTCAAAAGGGTGATTATGAGACGACCTTATTGATTGGGATATAACGAGGATTCAACTTTCGTAATTCTTCTTCTACACTTTCTTCTACGTACTAAATACTGCCCATTTCAACTAGTTTTAATGCCTTTTTCTTTCGACATTATCTTTATCATTTGAATCTTAGAGCTTCAATGCATTCATATTTGAGTTAGAAGTGTAAATTTAGCAACGAAATAATTGGTTATGAACATAAAGCACAAATAATCTTTAATGGTGTAAATTTAATAATAATCAATTAATTAAGGTGTAAATTTAGTAACTCTGTTAATCAACTGGCATATTTTGGGGTTTAGACTTTATGTTGGGATCATTTAGACAATTAAAACTGCTCTTTTCTACTTAACTTTTTCCATGAAAGTTGCTCTAAATAATTTTTTTATAATGTAATCAAAACTAATCCTTTTACTTAAAGTTTTTTTTTAGAATAAAAGAAAAAAGTTAAGCAAAAATGAGTAAGAAAGAAAAAAACTAAACAAAAAGGAGTAGTTTTGATTACTTTTACTAAGTCAAAAGAAGTAGTTTTGAATATCTAAATGATTTTAAAATGAAACTCTTAACCTGAAAATAGTAAAATATGTCAGCTAGTTAATTGAGTTATACCGAGCTAGTAAAATTTGCACCCTTATTAATTGATTATTACTAAATTTATACACTTTAAAAGTTAATTGTGTTATTTGTTCATAATAGTAACTTTGTTGCTAAATTGACAGCTTTACCCTTATATTTAAGCTACTTTTAAATATTGTTTTTGAGTGAAAATCTTCTCATAATTTATTGTATTGTAAAGGGATTGAGGAGTAAGGTATCGTTTGGGGAAGGAGTTTAGTAAAGAGGAAAATAACTAACTGCTCATAACTCACAAGTGCCCTATTCAATTACATCTACAACGTCTTGGATAGAGCGCTGAACCTTGAAAACTTTAGATTCAAAACAATTGTATTTGAAGTATTAACTGCTCCATACTCAAATTGTTTTTAATTAAGGAAAATGATTTCGAGTTTGATTTACTCATGAATTTGCTTGAACACACACGTACTTAGTTACACTCATCAGTTTTACTGAAATCATTTTAAGAGATTCTAAAAATATATTAAACACCCAATTCAACCAATTCAGGCTTGTTGTCATTTTAAACATAAAATAGCATAAACATTGAAACATTTTTTTACTGTTAATTATCTAATTTTTTAATTTTTATAAATGGGTTAATTAGCATTATATATCATAGAATAGGAAGGCTATATAAGAAGTAGGAGGCAAACAAGTAAACATGCAAAAGGAGAATTGAATTCCATTTCCGTAAGGATTTCATTTTCATGCGTAGCTAAGGAGAATGTGAGCCACAAGGTGGGAAGAATATCGGAGGGTGACCCACAAAGACTCAAAATACACCTTTTTCCATATAAACTCCAAACTAAAATCACCCTATCAAATTGACTAATATGTTGGACTCTGTATTATCAAATCAGCTGACTCCTTCCAATTGAAACGTCTCAAACACTTCACTCTCTTTCCCATTTCCACATGCTCATTTTAGAATAACTGAAACCAAAAAATTAAATGCATGCATGCATACATTAGACCCACTTCTGACTGCTACTTGACTCTTCCAAGTTGTTGAATGGTTCAATTTAATATTTGTTCTTTTAGTTTTGGAAGATTCAATCATACAAATTAAAATAAAATTCATGATATTATATTTATAAAGTAAATATATACATCAAATGGAAAATAAGAGAAATATGGGGCAAAAATATTTATGAATCTAGTAGATTCAATTTAACAAAGTAAACCAATAAGTTCACAATATTTTTTTTGTATTACAGTATTAAAAATAGAATTTTGATTTATAAAAAAATTATTAAAAATTAAAGGACAGGCAGATTTCCGTCGGTGCCTGTATATATATCTTTGTCAAGTTAAAAACTGCGGGCACCTCAAGCATGAGGCTTATTCATATTTGACACATGTTTAATAGTTATATTCTTACATTATTTCTTTCAAATTTATCATGCTGTAGAGTGTCAGTATTCATATTGAATCTTTTGTGTGTGTGTGTGTGTGTGTGTGTGTTTGTGTGTGTGTGTGTGTGTGTGTGTGTCTTTGACCCTTTCAACCATTTGTCTCGTTCCCATCCACCTCAATCTCAAGTTGCCCATATGAATGCTTACATGGACACTTCAATTTCCATACACATATATACCTGTGTTTGTTTCAGACGCGTATCAAACATAATCACTTCGTTTAGCTTAGTTTAAAAAACCAGTAGATTTTGAGAGTACTTAGCTTAGAAAATCTAATTTTACCAAAAGTGGTAAGTTTTCACTTTTTTTGGGAAAACTGGTTTGAGAAGTAAAATGACAATGGAAAAACTGAGGTTTAAATGCATGGTTGACAATATGTTTGGTCCCAATTAAGCAAATGCGTCTGTGCCCCAAATTGGAGTTTTAGAGAAAGCAACAAGATCAATTGCTTTTTTGTTTTGCAAACTTAAAATTATAAAATTAATGGATTATCTTTTTATAAGCCAAAGCAAAACTTCTCCCGACATACTCTGTACAACCATAGTGTATTATGAATTGGATGTTAAAGGTGCTATTTTTATTGAAACCATGGTTTTAAAGTAAATTAGCCAAACACCCAGTAAAATAAAAAATCTGTTAAGAAGCCTAAAACTATGATTTCTATCAGAGGAGTACGCCAGTCCAATTTTTAGCAAAACTTGATCTTTTAATCAATTTCTTTTTAAATCTATTTTCCAGAAACTAATCCAAATTGAAGTCTAAACACACCCTCATTAATTATGAATTTTATTTGCATAAGAAAATTATATTTTTAGGGGGAGGTTTCAAAAAATATTTTTGCCCTGCATGGGAAGCAAGGGATCCAAAAAGAGGGATCAGGAAAAAAATTAGAAAATTAACAGAAAAACTGAAAGCAACCCTATTGTTTAGAGTGAGAGATATAATATAAAATACAAAGCATCTTCTTTTCTTGTTTGTTTATATATTTTGCTTACTGGGCATCCAATCTCTTGGACTGCGCACTGATAATTTATCAGTTCAGATAAATGTCAGACTCTCTGGAAGGCGACAATTATTGGGCTAAAAGCAGCAGCAATGTGGAAAGTGGAACAAAATTATTTAAAAATATTGTGTGAAGCAAATGGAAAAGAAAAGTTTAGTTCATTTTCTGTGAAATATTGGAGGATGACGAACAAGGCGATGCATTCTATTACCCAATATATATATATATATATATCATTTAGGTCTTTACATTATTAAAACGTAACAAAAAGTATCATCCCTATATTTCTTATGGCTCACAAAGAACCCAACATTCCTACACATCAGTAATGGACTAATGAGAACATATAATAGTATGCATTTGTGTCTTATGGAAGCAGAAAGTACCAACAAGAGAATATATATATATATATATATGGTTGGTTTTGGAACTGTAGGAAGACCATACAATTACGTAACAGAAGATTGTGGCAGTTAGTGAGTCATAGAGAAAGCCACCATTAAAGCTTGAGGATTTGATTAGAATTGTTAAGGCACTATTATTATCTAATCCAAAACTTTGTAATGCGACTTTAAATCGATCAGTTGCTCTCTCAAACTCACATTCAACTTTGTTAATTGGTTCTTCAGCTAATATGTGATTAATTTTATACTAAGGATATCATAGAAAAACTTAGCACCAAAAAGATATTCTGTTCATGATCCCTTTCTGCAACAGCACTAACTGATGCATCTATTTTTTTAAAGACTAAAAATAATGAATTGTGTAACACGCCCATGTTTTCTGTAAATTATATAGAATGAAGATTGGAGAATGATTTATTATAATATATTGGACAGATCGGAACAAATTCTATTTGCTTGAATAGATAACTGCTGAAGTCACTTAGAAAAGCTCCCGTATGACATGTCCTCTCCGACAAGTTTCCTTCATATGATAGCTTAGCTACCGAACGCAGCCCTTACCCATTGCTGTGATCCTAACTCCAAGCCATGGGTACGAAGAACTTTTCAATTATAATTATCTATATTTAGTATTATTGGGTTAGATAAAACATTATTGGGTTATAGGAGGTAGCTTTTAGAAAAGTTTTATCATACGTTTATAAGACCTAGCAATACTACATGGTAGGTGAATGTTGGGTTCAAAAGGGAATAAGAGCATAAAATAGAGATAGCTAATGAGGAGGTTGGGATGGAAATGAGGTTATATAGAAAAGATAAATGTCGAAATGCATATATATGAGGATGTTAATTAAGTGACATTTATTAAAGAGAAATAGTAGAAAAGCATATAAGGTGGTTTGCACTGGTATAAAGAAGGCCTTTGAGTGTACTAACGAAGAGGGTATATAAAACAGTATGAAACTCTCTAAAATTGGTAGGCAAAAATCAAAGAGAGCCTTTAATGAACTTGTTGAGCAAATATAACTCTATATGGTCATCTGAAGATTTGGTTGTTGATAGAGCGGTACAATGATCATTACTAGAAAAATGCCATTTTCAGTCGCTGAAATGAGGGTTGTTAAGATTTTTCGTCGCTAAATGGAAATTTTCTTATGGAAATAGCTATTTAGCGATGAATTTTTCCATCACTAAATGGTATGTTTCTGATCGTGAATATCATGTGATCCAAAGAATCGACTCCACCTAATGGGATAATGTTTATTGTTATTATATAATATGTAATCCTACGACCTTGAATGTCTATGAAATTCATTTTACTCAACTCATGATTGAATCTGCAGAATATTGTCCCTGAAGACGATGACCATATTTGAAAGTGTCAAAATAAAACCTCTTTAAGATTCTCTCTGCATATATATATATATATAAAAGAAGGCATATGTCAATAATAAAAGGATATATAATGTCCTACAAGCAGACACACCTTCAATAAGAAATATTATGCAGCCATCTTCAACATGATATTGCATAACATATATAAGCACTACCATCAAATATTTTAGAACCAAATTACTTAATAACACTTACAGTCCTACATTTTGCAGGCAAATTATTGTCTACAAGAATGAGACTCATTTCAAAAGGGTCTAGAGCGTTCCAAGGAGAGCGAGGCTAAGTGTATTATTCTATTAATTCACTGGATCCAGTTGTTGCCTTGTTGGACTCAGTAACGATGGATTGTAGCGCAAGCTGTGTGCGTGCGTATTAATGAGTGGTCGAAAAACCTTGCTTCAAATTCTCACATTTGAAATATTATTGTTTAATATAACTGATCTGTTGAGTTTTGCCTTTTCGGCTCAATGATAATATTACAGTGAGTGATGATGAAAGCTGAACCATGTGGCCACACTTCTGAGTGTGTGTGCATATTAGCTTGCATCTACCAACCTCTCTCTCTATATATATATTGTATAATCAAAGAGGAGGCTAATAAATAACCAATATATAGTTAGAGTATACATATTAAAACCTTTGTCTGATTTCAAACAACGCATATATAGATTGAAGCTTCGAGAAGATAAGAAGTCAATATAAACTTATCTGTAGTGCAAGTCATGACATAATCAAAAATCGCGCGCGCACGCATACGCGATAAGAGAATAGAAACACTTGGTGAAGAACAGGAAGTGATACGCATCCAAAGCTGTGTTATAATTAAGTGACATGCATCCAGCAAACATTTAACATCCTAAAGATTTGACCGCCGCAATTCAGATTTACACACACACAGATATATATATATATATATATTCATGGTCCTTGATGGCTGTTATCGAATAATTGTCAGACATCCCAAGGACATGTCCCCTCAACCATACTGCAATTGTTTAGACATCGTTTTTCCTTTGTCATGTGTTTTGTTTACGAATATGATCACAACAATCGGGGTTTCAAATTCGCCTTCAGTTTTAGTGCTGTGCCTATAGCTAATATCAGCTGCTAATCTTGCATATCCTTTTTTTTTGCTTATTTATTGTTTTACTTTTTTTCAGAACTTGATTGCTATGGGCATGCCAAACCAGGTTTGAGAGGTCAAAAGATGGTTGAGATTATTTCCTCTATGTTTGGGTTTTCCCCCAATTATTCAACCACTTTTAAAACCATAATTTAGGTTGGATCGATTTGTCCACATTTCAGCTTGTAAACTCTAGTTTTAGAAATGCTAATCCAAACGTAATTTGCTGTATCCTTGACTGAGTTTCATTGGATTCGGTGAAATGTCAAAAAAATATGGAGAAAATTAGAGGTAAAAAAAATATGCCTCCATTGAATTTAGGAAATTCAATTTTGGCATATGGAAGCGGGAAACCTCCTCTATCATAATCTTCATCGTTGTCATTAGTATTTGCCTCAGTGATGAGTCTTTGCAGCCACTGCTTCCAACGCTTCTACCCTCTAAGCCCATCAATCGCATCGAGCCGTGCAGCAATTGTAGGTAGCAGGTCACCTTCCAACTGAGTCTCCGTGCCAGAAGATCGTGTGGTCACCGTTTGGATTATAAACAAGGCTATGATACCAAATTGTTAAACACATGTTTCAGCCACTAATTAAAGATTTGGCAGCAAAAGATATAAAGGAAAATAGAAAACAGTGACACTCTATCCAAGAACAAGTATTGCTTTGCTTAGATAACCCAAGAGAATATGTAGAAAAGAATACGATTTATTGCTTTGCTAGTGTATTTATAGATATAGGTGGTAATGCGGGTAGGTTGGCGGGCTGCATTCGTCACTGGCGGGTTCAGAATATTTTTTTAAATATTTTTTAAAAAATTAAATTTCTTTCTTCTTCTCCTTTTTTTCTCCTAATTTTTTTATAAGATTGTATAATCGTATCGTTGACTCATGATTCTTTTTCTATTAATAAATTTTTAATAATGACATTTTTTCATGTTTTAAACAAAAATATAAATATTGCGTTATTAAAATTTTAAATATAGCATTATAGAAAGTTGATATAAAATTGATATGAAAAATAAAAGATTCTATACTATTTTTAAATGTATTAAATATTATTTATCATACTTTAAAAAATATCGAGATGAAAAAATGTAAGAAAAAGATATAATATATTATTTTTACAATAAAAAAATAAAAATAATATAGGTGGCGGGTTGAATCACCCCGCGGATCCAACCCGTTTTACCAGCTATATTTATAGATGGTTGATTACAACTAAATCAGAATAATATTCCTAATACTACAGAAACAACATACTCCGCCACTAGTGGCTGACTTTATGATTTGGCAACAGACTCGATTAATGGCAATTTAAAATAATTCAAAAGAAATAATTCCGTTTGGCTAATTCAAGCTTCTAGATTTGTTTCCTCACCAAACTGAGGCGGTACCTATCAGTAAATCATGAATATGACTTCTTTTATTTTTGAATTGTCTCGTAAAGCCCACACCAGTTAGGAAATAAAACTCCATTGACTTCTATGCATAAATATCTTTCCTTCGGCTATGCGCCTATGCCTATATATGATCTCCAGCAAGGAGATACTTTTCCAAAACTATAGCCTTCGAAGGCGTCAATCAAATAAACATACGCACAAAAAAAATACAATCAAAAAAGGGCGTCAGATCATTTCTCAAATATTCTCAGACTGCAAGAGGCACTGCTGTTTAGCTGCCTCAGTGAAAATGCAATGACAGCCCATCATCTCCAAAAATAACCCCCCCCCAAGGGGCAAAGCAAAATCATCATAATGCCCGCAACAGAAACCTAGCCTTTGATTCCATGAAAGCCATATAATACCTATTGCATGCTGCAAATTGAAAAGAGATCTTCATATCATGCTGAAAATTAAACAGAAAAATGAATGTTAAACACAAACATGCCTAGCAATTAATCACATGCATGAAAATAAGATTTAAAACAGTACGATCAAGGACAATAATATCAGAACCATACCCAGATATAAATTAGTCCTCTTCCATTGGCACCTCTGGAATGTTAAATCTATCTTCTTCAATAGGTTTGTTAATAAAAGAGATTGGAGATGGTACAGGGTTGTCAAGGAAACAAAATGGTACTGAAAAACAACTGCAAGCAGAGTAGCAGACCATACTACTGGGTTGGTTCATGTCAAATTTTATCCAACACATGGTAAATTTTCCAAGAGAACGTCTGGGAGACGACATTGACTAAAGCTCTGATTGGTGTAAATGGAGGGACAGGAAAATATTAGATATGCGTCACATTCTTTAAAAAATCATTCCTTTTGTACTGTAAAGATAGAAATGCAGTTATATTTTCTTTGAATGATCCTAGTGTCAACATACAGCTTCGTAGTTCACAAGATAATTTTCTTTTAATTGTGGCAGGGACTCCCCTGCGCTTTTGTTGGGGGTTTTTTTTTGGGGGGGGGGATAATGTGGTTGGGAAAAAAATTAAGCGAAGGATATATATTGACATAAGATCATCCTCCTTCTCGCCTCTATTACGGCTGTGGTTTAGCTCCCGGATAATTTCAGGGGTAACCTGTGGTAAAAGAAATTGATTAAATACAGATATAAATCTGCATTATAGAAAGAAACATCAGAGAGTGTCCTCACTAATCTATGCTTTTGCTTATCCAGTAGATCCCTTAAATTATCCTTCTCTTCCTTCCGCAGTTCATTTTTGTACCTGAATGAATGATCAAATTAGAAGAGAAAATTTTACACTCATCCACCCACACCCCTAAAATATTGAGCAGCACTACTTCTTACACATTCAACAATGGACAGAGATTTTAAAAAAATAATAATGTGAATTAGAAATCACTGACCTCTGCACAAATGCAAGAAGTGATTGGTGCCATATAACAGGCATTATCCTAGTTTCCTCAACAAATCTCGTAAAATGAGAAACAACAGCATCAACCACGCGATACGGCAAAGCATATTTTTTCTCCAAAAGAAGCTTTATGAAATAGCTGCAATTATTATAAAATGAAACATTATGGACAAGCTTATATGCATTTATTCAATAGCATGCATCTAATTAATCAAAATAAAAAATACAAATAATATCCACATATGCAAACTTGACATCTGCAAGCATTTTCACTCTATCCCATTAGTAAATAATGAAAAATTTAAAAATTCAGAATTAGCAACCAATATCAGCAACAGGAAACCTAAATAGAATAATCAGGCCAACTTTTGGCTTTTATTTTGTCACAATGTGCTCCAACTCACTAATCCAGGCTATTGCGTTCAAACTCCCATTTGCATAAAATTATTTTTGCTGCACAGTGCTCATCACTTCCTGACCACACAAATTTAGACCTCTGACCAATATCGACTCTACTCAATTTGAACATACAACAATGTGTAACTCAAACTTCAACAATATCTTATCCAACATCATTAGTTAACTACTCTGTAACTTCTTTGACCAAAAACAGAGTCTCACTAGTAGGCCAATATAATGCCTGTTTAATTTTTATTCTCCACATCACCGCCCAAAGATCACCAGTTAATCAATTTCCCAAAAACGATGGAACTTCATACCAATTAATGAATTAGTAAAACTATTAAATACCTCGTTGTTCCACAATAGTCCATCTCTGCAAGCTTCAACAGTGCCACACTGGAAATGCATCCAAAAAATTTGGTCAGACACATATTCAATTAAAGTGGCTAGTAATTGTACAGCTTATCTACCTCAAGCTAATAACCGGAATGACAACAGCCCTTTACACTTCAAATTTCAATACCAATCTATAATATAAACTCTAATCTTAAGTTTTAAAAACTATAAACTATTATGCCACATGCCCTAGTGACGTCTGACCCACTTTTCAGCCAAGTTTGATAATTAAACGGTGTGATCAAACAACTAAATATACCTTGAATGAAGTGGAGGAATGGAAACCTTTTGTATAATGCTTCCAATGATGACTGCTTCTCTGAGAGTGCATGTACGTGACTGTACATTAAGAACATTTTCAGAATCCACAGGAAAATGGACAGAGAAAGTATGAACTCTAACAGAGACAAGCATTCGATTTAAACAATAATTGACAAAGGCTTACATCCATTTAGTTAAACTATAGTCAGTGTTAGAGATTGTGTAAACTTCCATACCATCATAAGACAAAAAGAAGCAATTAATAAAAAGAAACTGTCACAACATTAAAAAATCCATATTCATAATTAAGGACTGAGATTTTAATTAACAAAATACAAGCATATAAACATATATATAAATATTTATCAAAAGAAAATATGAATCTCTTCATATTTAACACAACACAATGTATTTAACAAGAGTTATTGCCCGGCAACTTACAAATGATACATACCTCACATAATGGAAACAATATTCCCTTAAAGAATGCAGCAGGTTTGTAAAGTGACTTTTTCAGTGATTGATATAAAGCAAAATGCAATCTCTTGTTCTTTCTTATATCCTCTCTCACTCTTGGTAGCAGTACAAGCTTGTAGAAGCGTTCAGCCTTTTTCACACCCAAATTCGAAGAAAATATTCTAGTTGCTTGGTACATTGCATTTGGTGACCAATTATCAGGTTCAGTTACATATAAGATCTCCTCCCACTGCTTCATGGCAGGGATGTGTTTGAAAGGTTTGGGTATTTTTCCCGCTGTATATTTGCTAAGGTGTGTCCCTACCCTGCAGTATAGAAATTACAAAATTCACCATAAGAAAACGAAATAACTAGGAAACTGAAAGGAAAAGCATTTACCCATCTAATCTACAAAATAATAAAATATTTCTGAATTGGACATTGAAAATACCCCTTGTATATGTCTAGTATGGATTTATCCAACTTTGGCACTGGTCGCACTTCTGCATACAAAACAAAATAGCAAATTAAACTCCAGAGTCCTTTGAAGAGATGGCTCAACTAGTCTGAAAGTACTCAAAGTCAAAACACAAACTGATCAATAATCTAGTATGATATTTACCAGAAGCAACAGCTGCGTCATTTTCCTTAATTTTTTCAACAATGAGATCAGCGAGTGTTCGCTGCCTGCCCTGATCTTTCGAAAAGAATGCCTCCATTAATTTCTCGTCCTCCTCATCAATCTCTTCCTGAATTTATTATGACGGGACAAAGTGAGTCAAGTTTAACTATGCTACAAAACGGGCCTACTAAAGGATTACAGAGTACTTAAAAGAAACTTCAAAAGCAGGATTTTGGAGAAGAGGTTTGAAGTCACACTTCAAACTCAGGCACAACTTCATTCCTAAGGAATTTGAGCACCGTCTTCGTTTCGTTGTAAAAGTAAAAATTGCATGGATGATGAGACATTCTGAACATGTTCTGACTTCGAAATTTAAAACAAAGAAGTAACCTTTTTCTCTAAATGAAAACAGTAACATGTAAGGAGAAAGAAGCGGTATATGAAATAAAATATCAGCTCCAATTTTAAAAATTTAGCTACCATTTTCCCCACGACATGGTCTGAGCCCCAAAACCTCCAAGTTACAATTCAATCGAACAGAAAAGCAGCAGCTACTTAGTACTCTAAAAATGTAAGCATACAGAAAATTGAAAGCATTCAAATTCACTCACATCGTATCCACCATATTGACTCATGGTCTCAGAAAACCCAGCAAATTCATCAATATCATCATCATCATTCGCAACCTTGGTAGGCTCCTCAACTTGAAAGAAGGCGTTGTTGGCGTCCCCTCGGGCAGCTTCATCTTCCTCCTGAATCTCCCTCTGCTGAAGCTTAGCTTCCTTCATAATTTTGGAACTAATACTGGAAGAAATAAGCTTCTCTCCCTTTTGGTGATGTTTGGCAGCTTTGGAACGAGTCTTCGATTTGACGGACTCATTGCCGTCGGGATCAAATGGTTCCGGGTTCACCTGTCTCTCCTTCCTCTTTCCCATTGCCGGAAACGGTTAAGCAGCCGTCCGATGTCCAAAACCCTCGCTCTTGGATACAGAGTAGGCGGCAACAGCGCCTTCCTTCCAAGTTCCAACCACAGCCTCTCAGGTCTCAGCTCTTTACGGCGAGCAAGTTTACGAAAGAACAAGGTTGAAGAAGGGTTTTTAACTACCAAATCATAGGCCAAAGATATTTAACGATGAGATTTAAAGATTTATTATTCAAAATTATAGATAGCATCTATAATTTCAAATTTAATTTTTTTTCTGCACACTATATGTTTATATTTTATAGTTTCATACTTTGTTCATAGATATTTTATTTAAAATTTAGGATAATCATATGGCATATTTTGATGAAAATAAAACAACAGATGAAAATACGATTTAATGTTTTTCGTTGTCAAAATTATATAACCTTGGTTCCTGGATATTTGCAAGTTTAAAATAAATACTTTAATATTTCACATTTTGTCTATCATAGTTTATCATATAATAGTTTTTATTATGTACATTATCATTTAAAAAACACTTAAATTCAAGATACAATTTTAACTATTTTTAAACACTTAAAACTATAAATCCTTTAAAAAAGTATTTAAATTATTTATTTGACTGTGTCTTTTTAAATAAAAAGTCTTAAAAAAATAATTTAAAATATTTATTTGAGCGTGCATTTTTGAAATAAAAATATAATATACTTATATTTATACTTTCAAAATTTATTTTCAAATGAGATAGCATATAACAAAAATTATAAAAAAAATGATATGAAAAAACCGTTAGGGAGATGATGTGCATTTTATTTATTTAGGTCATTTCTTTAAGGTGCTTGTGACGTGTGAGGAGACTTAATCGAGATATAAAAACAATATTGAACGTGATTTAGAGAATTAAATAAGCTTTTCTAAATAAGCACAGTCATTTCTAATATGATGAACAGTTCAAATTCCATTGAAAAATGTGACCATGTTTAATGTTAAATCATGCATCAAATCAAATGATGAGGGGGAATACATTAATAAGCGAAAAATGTAATAAATTATTATAACACTCTATTTTATTATTAATATAAGAGTTAGTTAAATGTGCTTGAATTAATTTTAAATATAAGATCTCAACCTATTTTATCTTGTAAATCTATAATCTTACTTTTAAAATTCCCTATTAATTATACATGTTAAGAGATTTTGATTTAAGAATATTTATGTTGAAATATAAATAGTTTAGAAAAACCAACTCATGTGAGTTACAGATAAATCACATAATTAGTTCTCTTCATCTCACTAGATTATTTATAAGAGGTAATCATGATGAAATTAAGTCGTGTTGGACTTGGGAAAAGAAGCTAATAAATCCTACCCTTCCAGAGCCTCAAAATCAAAAGATATGTGATCTCCCCACTGAAACTGATGCAATGGGTGAATGTTTCTTAAGACTAATAATGAAATTAATTTTGAAGAGCCATGACATCATCATATCAGCAGCAGCAGCAGCCGCAGCCGCCGCCGCCGCCTACTTAATGGAAAGAATATACAGTGAAAGTGGCAGCAGCAACAGTAGCCATAAAAAGCATCATCATAATTTTTACAGGAAATCAAACGTGTAGTATTCAAAATATATAGCACTCTTTGAGGTCCTTGATCATGATAACAGTAGTAATAAAAGAGTTCTCAAAGAAGGAAAAAAGAAAGAAAAAAGCAGAATGAAAGAACAAGTGCTTCTCCATCATCGTCATCTTTCTGGCCATGTCTCTGCAGTAAGCATTGGTTGATGATGATAACTTTGTTGAAATGGGGTGACGTGTTCATAATCTGGGGAGGGCAAGAGGAAGACTAGGACGAGGGTGGTCCCACTCAGTGACAATATGGTTGCGAGTGATTTCCTTCAGGGAGCGGCATCCACTCAAGGCCATGGTTAGCTCAAACTCATCTCGCAGCATCTGCAGAACCTTCCTAACCCCAGCTTCTCCCTCTGCTGCCAGTGAGAACACCACTGGACGACCAATCTAATCCACAAACACACATCAAAATCACCAACTGATTTACTTCAAAACACACAACCCTATGTTTTCGTGTGTGTGTGTGTGTAGTTCACCTCATAGGTATCTATGCATCGAAGAAGAATGGTAGAAAACAATCGAGGGATTTCAAAGTGATAACATGAGTATAAAATGGAGGTAGCTAGGATGAACATGTTGGAACATAGACGTGATCATATAAGAAAAGATAAGATTCATAATGACTATACATGAGGAAGAGTTGTAGTGACATTTATAGAAAAAGTTGTATAAAACAGTTTGAGAGGTCTGGACATGTATAAAGAAGATCTTTAGATGTGCCAGTTATGAGTATAAATCAAACAGTTTGAAGTCCGGTGAAATGGGATAAAAGTAGATTGAGAAAAACTTTCAATGAAGTTATTGAACGGAATCTCTTGTTCAACAATTTATCAGAAAATTTGATTGTTTACAGAGCTCAATATCATCATTCAATGATGCAGCCTTATCCCACTTATTGTTGTTTTTACTTAGTTTATATGAGAGGCTAAGTTAAGGAGTACTCACAAATATGCCGGAGGCTCCAAGAGCCAAGGCCTTGAAGACATCAGTTCCACGACGAACACCACCATCCAAGAATACCGGAACACGACCTTGAGCGGCTTTCACAACCTAAGTTTTTCCCCCACATAAAGACCATTCCAATGTGTTCACACAAGTCTCAAGTAATAACCAGACAATTATCTTCAAGGTTTCTATTATTTATACCTCTTCCAAGGCCATGATGGTGGCAGGCACATAATCAAGCTGTCTAGCTCCATGATTGGATACAATAATTCCAGCTGCTCCTGCCCGAATTGCAAGCCTCGCTGCATAATTACCATACATAAATTTATCAGATACTCATAAAAAAAGGGGATAAAGTTAGACTTAGAGCGGCTAGCTTCTTCTTGTTTTCTTACTGTCCTCAGCAGTCAGAACACCCTTCACCAGAATTGGAAGCTGAGTGATTGTTTGCAGCCACTTCACATCCTGCAGAATTCACAATGATTATTTAGATGGTGAGCGTACATACATTGATCTTATCTGCTCTAATAATGTTGATGATTTAGTTCAAGCAAATGGAGTGCAAGTGAAGAAGATTTGTGATCATCCTCATATACCTTCCAGCTCAGAGTACGATCAATTTGGCCAGCAACATAACTAGCAAGTCCAGAGTCCTCAGCCTGCAACAGGCCCAGATGATAGTTAAGGGAAAAAAACATATTAAAAACGCCAACCTAGTGAAAACCATTTGGTTTTGTCTATTACTCACCATGTCCATCTTTCCGAGGTCCAAACCTTCGAAGTTCTTCAATGTCAAGAATGGTGGCAAGGTGAATCTGAAAGATAATCGTTTATGAATATTTTCATTTTCAGCTCCAACATTTGAACTTGAAGAACTGAAACTAGGTTAAGAAAGAATCTAAGTTGAACCTGTTCTTGATGTCAGCTTCTCTGCGACCAAGCCTTGGGGTGTCAACAGTGAGAGCAATAGCTTTGAACCCAGCCCTTTCAGCTCTTCTCACAAGCTGAGCAACAACATTCCTGTCCTTGTACACCTAAAAAGAACACATGACAAAAAGGGAGAAAACTTGTGAAATAAACAAGGATAAAAAATCCATGAATCATTCATTAAAAGGAACTGAAAAAAAAAAAAGGAGCATTTCAAACTTACATATAACTGGAAAAAGCGGATGCCAGGTCCTGTTGAGGCCACCTCTTCAACACTTGAAGTAGCCCATGAGGACAAAGTCTGAAACAAAGAAAGAAAGAACCAACACATTAATTACCCGTAGATACAAAATATACAGCAAAATGTTGAACATAAGAATGAGATTCAACTTGTGAGGGTAAAATTTCTGCCTAAATTGAAAAAGAAGGCCTTTGCTTTATACAGTGCTTGTAAACTGCTTTGAAAATATATAATTATTACTTCACAAGGCTGTGATTGAAAGGAACTTGGATACGAAAGACAAGTACCATGATTGTTCCAGCAGCTGATGCTGCCCTTGCAGTTGCGTATTCTCCTGAAAGTAAATCAAATGTTGTTACCCAACAGAGAATCTTAGTAGTTACTAGTTAGGTTCAAAACTAATTCAATACCTAAAGGAGTTTCATTGCAAAATATACCCCTTAACAAGGCCAGTTGATTTAGCTTTCATAATGTACTGTCATAAAGTTGTCCATTCATTTATCAAAAATTGTCTGGTAGGAATCTATTTTGTGTTTCTTCTTACATATGACCCCTTTTAAAACTTCCCTGTAAGAAATGCAGCCACATAGTAGAGCCAAGAAATAAGAAGTTCGTGGCTATCAGAGTTTAAGAAGAAAATTTCAAAACAACTCAGGTTGACTTTTTCTTTTTAATCAGTTCCTCTTGCGTATACCACTTTCAAGGTACGCATAAAATTAACTGATTAAACTTCTTAACTACTCCTCCATCCAATGACTTTAATCATGAGTAATTGAGATTTTACAAGTTCAAGTTCTTAATTTTTGTACTACTGACAATTCAGCACGTATGAATAGTATCAAACATCAGATGAAACATTTAAACAGAAACTAATGATGTAGATAACATCATGTCAACAAAACAAAAGAAGGTAAATATAACAATAAATAATATACCTTCAGGATGAGCCATTTTCTGCATGGCTGTTGGAGCAAGCATGATAGGCATGGAAATTTTGAAGCCCAGGACAGTGGTGGTCATGTCTATTTTGCTGACATCGATGAGAATACGTGGCCGGAACCTGTATTTTTTCCCCCACGGAAGCGAATTTTAAGACATCATTATTTTGTATGCTCTAAATAGAAACAAAGATACATAAAATCTCAAAGAACAACAGAAACAGCAACAACGAAGCCATATATAGACGGAGGTTAAGTACTGCATATGAATGAACCCATAAAAGTGCAAAAATCTCACAGGATTCTGGAAAAGGCATTTCTGTTGTCTGCAAGGGTCCACTGGTCCTCAGCACCAGATGCGTAGTAATCATACACCATCTTTGGCAATTTCTGCTTTGCAATTGCCTCATACTCAATCACATTTGTAATCTCCATTTTTAGAGCCGGCTTTGTTAACTCTGTCCCTCACAAATCCTACAAGTTGTTAACATACAAACAGAGCATGAAATTTTCAGATATCAGTCATGCTACGAACGGTAGCTACCAGGTAATAAAGGAAAGGGGGAAAACACTATGCAAATCTGGAGTTTCAGAAAAATTTTCCAGACCAGACTTGGCTTGTCCTACTTTGCTTAATCTTAACAAACACTTGGGATGAAATAGTATTATTAAGTTTTAAGCAATGATTAAACATCTAAAGTCAATGATAGCAGCAGCAGCGGAAGAGAAATACATCGAGAAAACAAAGAACCAGTATTTTTCCCATGAGCAGGTCTCAGTATGAAGATTTCCTCAATTTGTATGGACAAATATATTGAGAAAACACATACACAGACAAACTCACAGAAGAATAGAAGAAACACGCTATATCCATGCTCAAATCTAAGCCAACAAATACAAACTGAGAATGAAAACCATTCATGTACAAAACAAACATCTATTCGTCATCTCTGACATGGTCTGTCTAATGATAAGAAGGAAGAAGAAAAGGCAAAGCAGAGACCTTGAGCCACACTGTTCTAGAGCGTGTGTATGCAGAGGAAGAAGCAATGGAGATGGAGCCTCCCAACTGAGGAATATAAAAACAGAAACGAAGTGAAAAATAGTTAAGAGTTTATATATACGAGTAGGATAGAGACAAGATGAAGTGGGGCTCACGGTTCAAATAATGGGAATAGAGGAAAAGATAGCGAATTACCGTGCGAAGTGGATGAGCATTTGGAGGTGGGAATTTGTTTGAGCCAAAATCCTCATCTAGGAAGTGAAGTGACTCCCAGCCACAAACAGCTTGTGTGCTTCTTAGCTATCTTCCTTCATTATCATCACTCTAATCTCTAACATACGAAGCAAATATACACCAAAATTTTCAAAAGAAGATATATATGTAGAGACAGAGACAAGAGTCACGGAGACATCTTTCTTCTTCTTCTTCTTCTTCT